>VZRJ01011031.1:0-19797 GCA_013397565.1 Ptilonorhynchus violaceus | reverse complement strand
CTCCTTCTGCACTGACCTTGGTGCCTCCATTGTTGTTCCTCTCACATATTCTCACTCCTACTCTTCTCCAGCTGGAAAATTACAACTACACCCCCCAAACTTTCTTGTGATTTCTTTCTTAAATCTGTTATCACAGAGGCATTACCATCATCTCTAATTGGCTCAGCCTTGGCCAGCAGCACGTCCATCATCAGAGCCATCAGGGATTGGCTCTGCTGGCCATGGTGGAAGCTTCCAGCAGCTTCTCACAGAAGTCACCTCTGTGCCCCCCCCGCTACCAAAATTCATGCCCTGCAAAACCAACACAACACTGATTGCTGGTTTATCCATTTTTAAATTAGGACATTGAAAAAGATAAGAAGGCAACTTTCATTTTGGTAGTTATGAGAAGGCCCAAGTATGAAGATTTGTAGTGATCAGTGCTAACAGCTGCAAAACAGCAAACCTTTTCCCTTGCATTTGGGACTAGAGAGATTGCTTAGAGAAAATCTAACAAAATATCTGTGTGGTAAGAGTGGTGTGGCTTTGCATTTAAAAGATACGACATTTCAGTCCTATTTACTATTTATTCTGCTAGCAGTGAAATCAGAAGATATGCCTTGGTATGACCTTAGTGGGGCAGGCTGATGCTACATATTGTGCTGGTGTGGGCTGGGGTAGAGTTAATTTTCTCCACAGTGGCTGGTATGGGGCTGCAGTTTGGATTTGTGCTGAGCACAGGGTTGATAATACAGAGATGTTTTCGTTATTGCCGAACAGGACTTCCACAGAGCCAAGACTTTTTCTGCTTTTCATACAGCCATGCTGGTGAGAAGGCTGGAGGTGCATGGGAAGCTGGAAGAAGACACAGCAAGGACAGGTGACCCAAACGGACCAAAGGAATATTCCAAACCATATGACATCATTCTCAGTATATAAAGTAAGGGGAAGAAGGAGGAAGAGGCGGGCATTTGGAGTGATGATGTTTGTCTTCCCAAGTCACTGCTATGAGTGATGAGGTCTTGCTCTCCTGGAGATGGCTGAACACCTGCCTGCCCTTGGGAAGTAGAGATTAAATTCCTTGTTTTTCTTTGTTTGTGTGTGCTGCTTTTGCTTTTCCTATTAAACTGTCTTTATTTCAACCTATGAGGTTTTTATCTTTTATCCTTTCGATTCTCCCCCTGATTCCACTTGTGGATGAGTGAGTGAGTGGCTGTGTGGTGCTTGGTTGTTGGCTGGGTTAAACCATGATGTATATGTAGGCTGGATCCTATAAAGACATCCCAGAAAAATCTTACGCAGACTTTAAAGCCAGATTTAGCCACAGTTCAACACTGAAGGGTTAAATTCCTAAATGTGGAAACACAGAATCACAGAATCAACTAGGTTGGAAAAGACCTCTGAGATCAAGTCCAACCTCTGACCCAACACCACCTTGTCAACTAGATCACGGTAACAAGTGCCATGTCCGGTCTTTCCTTAAACACCTCCAGGGACAGTGACTCCACCACCTCTCTGGGCAGTTCATTCCAATGCCTAATCACCCTTTTTGTGAAGAAATTCTTCCTAATGTCCATTCTTTCTAATGTCCAGTCTTCCTAATGTCCATCCTTGGCACAACCTTCTGGATCTATGCAGGACTGAAGGCTTAGGAGGCAACACTCTTCTTTGCAGTCTGAGAGTTGTCTCAGCTAAAATATCTAGGTTCCATTTCAGATCCATCCCAGCTCTGCTTTGTTTCATGTTCTGCCTTGATTACCCGAAGATCCCAAAATGCATACGCTTGGGGCAGAATTAGCAAATAACGGGGCTGACCATTTAAAGCAGGTAGGTTTCCTTATGACTTTTCGTTTTGAAACAGATCTGTTACAAAAGTATCCTGATGACTGGAGCATATGCCCAAGAAACTGAAAGTTTCAACTAGAAGCTTGAAGGATTAAGGTATGTTTCCCCCAAGAGCTTCCTGGTGTTGTGAGTACAGTTTAGACATTAGATCTAGAGTAAGGAGAAAGGGTGTCCTACTTCCTACCTTTTTCCCCCCCACTAATACCGAGTGAATGAAGAATGAATGTATAATCATGGAACTAGGAACAAAAACTGAAGACTTCTTCCCCTCACTATGGTGTGATGTCAGCCTTCCATTTATTCCCAGATTTTTCTATCTCAAAATCTCTTCTCTGTATGATACTTGTGATTAATTTCTGGACAGCCATACAGTTTCAATAGAAGGAAGGAAGGAGGGAGCATCCTTTCAACTTGCTCTAGACCCTAGGAATTAGAGTGCTTTCCAGATCAGAGAAATTTTCCACTTAGGTTGAGGATAAGGTGTATTTAAGTTAAAGAACACATTAAAAAAAGTAACTGTTTTGCATGATTGCTCCTCAAAACTAGCAGTAGCTTTTTGTCCCAACTGTGTTCTTAAAAAGAAAGAGTGAAAACAGTTATTCCCTTCTTTTGAGAATAAGATGGAAAGAATGAAAACGATGGAATTTGCCAGATGGACATACCAAATTTCTGGACTTCACTGCAGGAGAGGAGTGAGATTTCACACACATCCCAGTGCTCTCAGTTTCTTACTTAGAAACACCTTCTTTGATCTAAGACTACTGGAAATTACAAACTGTCTGAAAATCATTGGCGTGAAATGGCATGATTTTTTAGACAACTGAAAGCTGATGAAGAGGATAACAAAATGAATCCCTTGTGTCTTGAAAAATACATATTGTATTCCTGACACTGAAATTTTTAAAACAATTTGTTAAAAATCAATTATATGGTTTCTAATTTAAGCACATACAGGATTTATTTAAAAGGAAGACAAAAATCTGCCAGAAAAATTGAATCATTCACAGAAAACAGTGAAATATTTATTAACATGGGGCTCATTCACAATTATGAGTATGGATAGGTTTTCTCTCCCCTCATGCTCCAAACTGCCCAGCTGTAAGCAAGCTTATCTGACTGCTAGTAAGTGAGTTAGCTCTGCCTGCTGTGAGGGCAGGCTGAGCCTTCCCCAGGAGTAAATATATTAGCTTGGGCTTTGCATTTGGCTTAGCACTGTCCATAATGTAGTTTTTGGAGCACAGCTGGCTCATCACGAAGGCGGAGCAAAGCATGACTGAGCGGGAACCTTGACTGAGACAGTTTTATCATGAAGCTACACCTTTAGTGACTCTATTACAGTGTGGCATGTCTTTTCATATTCTTGACATTTCTTTTTTATAGTAGCCTGCAAATTGACAAACATGCTTGATTCACATAAATTAGAGTAGGTCAAATTGTATTTTAGTGAGTCTTGATTTACCCAAGACAACAGTAAGTAATTATGGTGGGGTAATAATGACTCTTGAGCTACCTCTAAAATCTGTCTTCAATAGATAATGTTACAGTTATTATCTGAACTTGGTGTGTCTTTCCAGAGGGACAAAGTTCATTCTTTCAATTTCATTTATTTTCTATTTCACAGAGAATACAATAAAGAAATGACATATTCATCTCATAGAGGCCAAAACAACAGAAAAAGTCTCTGCCAATTCTGCCATCTCCCCTATTGACCACTTTTCTCCATTGTAAATTTGATTTCATTTTGCTAGTGCTTCCCTACGTTACGACACCTAATACGGATTTTTCTTCACTTGAGTTATACAACTTCATCTTTACTTGAATTATTTGCCTTGATGCATATTTTTTCCAAAAGGAAAGGATGTTCTTGCTGTGTTTTAACATTACTACTGCGTGAAAGAAGCACATTATACTCCATCCCAACAAAAACAGACAGCTTGAGATATTTACAATATATATTCCTTACATTGCTTCCTGCTGTGAACATTAAAACTTTGCTATATTTCTAGCCTTTTATGCCATCTGAATGAAAATCAGTGACGAGGGAAAGGCAAGTCCTATTTATAAAGAACTCCAAGACCTCAACACAGACTGTGTCTGATCTCTCCCAGTGAATGATTAGAGCAGGAAAGGACCAGCAGCAGGTCAAAAGTGCTAGGTGTGCTTTGATTGATGCAGCTGAGGAGACTGTTGTGCCCAGGCAGCAAACCCTGCAGGTGGCTGGGATATAGCATCTCATGGAGGGAAAGGATAGTGTGAACCACTGAGCAGAGTTCAGTTATGATCAGAGACAATGACTCCAGTAAATTCTCTGAAGTGGAAGAAGAGGTTAATGAACAGAGACAGAGTGTAAGGAAGAGAGAGATGGGGATTTGTTCTGACCAGTAGCAGAAAGCTGCTCTTCTTCTAGCACTTTCTCAAAGTAGGACATAGGCAATGGCCAGCAGGCATTTTCCAATGTGATCCCTGAACACTGCTTCAAGCATATGATTAACTGCTTGATTATAAAAAACAAACCAGTAAAATCTAAAGCCCATTAATATTTAGGTTTAAAGAGTGTAATTCTGAGAATCACTGCAGCTTACACACATTCACCCTCCAGCTAGAAAAGCAGATTTTTTTTAAATACCTAAAAAGACTGAACTTTGTCCTTCTGCCGCAGCTTCATGCTAAAAAATTTACAAAACATTGCTGTCTTCAGAAGATAATCCTGGAAGCACAGTGAAACTTGTGGGATAAACCCAAGTTGATATTAACTGGAGCTATTTATGCAACTATTTCTGTCAGAAATGCTGATCTGTCTTGGGCTGAGGGGGTGACATGCATATTTTTCAAAAGCTCTGTGTCCTTCTCAGAATACTGATGAACAGTGGTGGTCTTTCCCTTGATATATAATTAGAATGAAGAGCTTTTTGCTGTATGATGTTATTGACTCCTCAGAATTCAAGTAACTGCTGGAGATAACTGTACAGCAGAGTCAGCAGAATGAAGCATGGTCTGGTATCAGGTTCACGGACAAGCACACAAGCTGGCATCACCAATGAAGATGAATATACATTAGGACAATCTTAGTAATCTTAGAAGAGCACAGACACACAACCCGTCTGCCAGCCCTGCTGCAGAGGCAGCAATCTGTGTCAGCAGGGTGATAAGGAAAAGCTGAAAAGGTGATTCAAAGCCCATGTTGGAGTTAGCTTATACTAAAGCTACACAATAATCCTTGTGTTTGTGATTTAAGCAGATATCTAGCTATTAATAATTTGAACGAGATCTTCAAGAAATCTTTAATGAGCAGCATTTAATACCTCGTTTATGTTCTATGAAATCTGTACATTTTTAGGGATGGAACAACTGACTAGATGAGACATAGTCCTGATCCTTTAGAATATTATATTATTGACCCAGTTATTTATCATGCTGGAAGCCATTTGAGCCCAAACCAATTTTTGAGTATACTATGCTTACATAGTTTGGGGTTTTTGTCTTTTTTTTTTAGGTTATATTAGTAACATCAGATACAATAAATCTGAAGATTTAAAATTATACTTGGAGCACAATTCTAATTGGTGTTAAAGCTCTTGCAGTGAAAATACAGTATCATATTTGCACAACACTGCAAAATCTTTGTTCAGAGGGAAATAGTGCAGTTTTCTACCTCTGCTGATTTTATAGTAAATGCAATCAGAACTATACTAGTTGGACTTTGCATGCATGTGCTGATCCAAAAAAGGTTAATATCTTTTTACAAAAACACATATAAATCAACAGCAACTGTTCTGCCTGATTATAATCCTTCTGCAAGGACTTAAATTTGGTTTAGGATTTCACGTGGGGAAACATGCATGTGCCTACATTCATACGTGCATGCTTTTTATAATGGTACCTGTTTTGGCCAGGATGATCATTGTGTGTAACATCTAAGTGCGAGACTGTAAATCTACTTGGATCTAAACCTGGCATCTCTCAGCTGTGATCAAATCATCAATCACCTTCCATGCAGGAACTGTGAATTATCTTTGGTTTCTTGACAAGGAACATTAATATTTCAGTTTGGACATAAAAGGAAATAAGAACGGACCTAGCTATCCCTTTCTGAGTGATGAAAAGAACAATGAATTTACTGAACTGTAAACATTTAATCCTAAAAATATTTATTTTTATTTTATTTTATTTTAAATAAAAAGGACAGTTTACAACATTAGTGCAAAAAAAATAAGGAACTGATGATTTTTTAAGCTGTTTGGTTGTTGAGACCTATTTAAAAAGATATTTTCACCACATTTTTAAAAGCAGTTGCCTTAGAAATTACATTATCTCAAATGAGAGGTTATAACCTCATGAATTTGCTCCAAAGGAAATATGTCAAAGTAAGAAGAGATCTTTTATGGATGGAAGTCAGTAGAGAGCTTTGAAAATTAGAAGTATGAAGTTGAATTATGCCTTGTAATTTCTTTTAAAACTCTTTAAAACATTAATTTGTCCATATTTTTTTCCTACAGCTTCAACTTTGTTCTGCTAATCTATGTTACTTTCTGGAGGGCAAATGGGAGAACTGTTAGTATATTCAGTACTGATTAAGAAAGTTAAAATTACTTTCCTACTAGGTAAGTATGAAGAGTTAACCAGAATGAGAGTTTGGCAAATAAATACAAGACAACATGTTTACATGTTAGGGGATTTCTTCATATTAGTTGCAGGATTTTCTTTAAAATACTAGGAACAGGTACTTTCAGTTCAAAATATGTTTTTCTAATATTCCCATGCCTCCTGGACCTGCAGACTCAGTAGAACCATCAAACTTCATGAGACTAAGGAGTGATAGTCCTGTTACACATAAAACAACATGCAGCTGCTGTGGGTCATTTAAATGCAATTTTCTGTTTACCCCATATTTCTCCATCAAAAAGAGTCTTCTCTAATAGAGCTATAAATTCTATGTCCTACATTACCAAAGCTCACTTCAAACAGTAACATAAGTAGAATTTCTTTGTAAAAAACCTGTTTGTCTTGTACATCAAATACACAAAAAACCCCTTTATATATTGGTTAAATATGGGCTGATGCATACGCCGCAGAGATGGTGCTATAGCTGTAAAAGATGGATGCTATGGAAAATCTCTGACCACTGAACAGAGAGAATATTTACTCTGTACTTCATGTTTTATTGCTGTCAGGTATATTGTTAAGCAAAATAGAAAAATGGAAAATTCAGCCAAGTCCAGAAGTCTTAGAGAAAAAAACAAGCAAAGATCCAAACTGTTGTGCTTAAATTAGATTTGCTCTTCCTTCTCCTTTGATTTATTTTAAACTTATGTATGTTGAGCTTTGAGGGTAGTGTATTCTCTGAATTGGTAGAAACAAAAATATTTTAACCTTCTAAAGTCTGTACCACAAATGTAAGATGACTTTTTTTTTTTGCTTCTCTTCTATATCCATTTTGACAGCCACCAGTGTTCTCTACTTCTCTGGCAAGGATGAAGTGATTAACCGTACATAGAGCTCTTTGCTGGGTCCCATTGCAGAGAAAGGAATTTCTGAGGCAAGAAGAAATGTTTACAAAGTTTGTTGTATGACTCCTCAAGGACATTTCATTCAGATAGTAAAATATCCCAAGCAGCTTATCAACATATGCCCATTTTAAAAGCAGCTGGAAGTGACCAAAATACAGCAAGAGAAGGTAAGAATTTCGTGGACTCAGGTTTCCAATGTCTCTGCTCAAATGTCGATTTGATTTTGATCCCCTTCTCGAGCTTGTCCAGGTCCCTCTGGATGGCATCCCATCCTTCAGATGTGTCAACCATACCATTTACCCTGGTGGCATATAAATCAGTCTTATTTACATCCTACTCCGTATCTCCTCATATCATTCTTTTCTAAGAGATTAAACACACAGAGTTAATAACCATTTATTTTTCATTAGGCCTCCTCAAGTCTTTTAAAAACCCGTGAAACAATCTGCCAAATCTAGCACTCTTCTTCCAAGACTGCTAACAAATTCCAATGTGTCTTTCCCCAGAATTATCTATCAGTCCCTATATTCCTATTCCAAGTTTCCTGGAACAAGACCACTTCCTTCAACACATACACTTTGATGAGACTGTCTGAATTTATATTAGTCCATCTGAATTTTTGTCAGACAGATTCTGCTTTTACAAGTCCTGGAGGAATCACTGAGAACACTCAGGACCCACTCATTTGAGGTGCCTCACTATACGGTGTCCGTAGCAGCCCAGAGTGACAATTACAGAAAAAGTCCTTAGAGACGTAGGAAGAACAAGGAGGCACAGGACTATATGGAGAATATAGTTAGCAATTTTAGCAAATCTTTACTGAGCATGTGTGCAAATTTCTTCTTCAGAGAATTAGAGCTAGATCAGTCTTCATTGGATATTAGCAGAACAAGCGAAAAATATCCTGCTGAAGATTCCTTTCACTACTCTGCTGCTGCCAACGTCCAGTTTCAAACCAGGGCTTCTTGAAGAAAATTCTGTTTGAAGGTTTTAACCCAGAGCAACATTTTATTCCCTATCACACTCTTGAATGTGGCTGAAAAAAAGTTCAGCTGAGGTAACAATCCTCCACAGATATTTTCTGCATTAGTTTGGTGTATGAAAATGTAATCAAATATGTTGAAACAATAAAGAATAAGTCAGACAGATGAGGGGAAACCTGATGGATAAGGTATTGAAAGAAATATAAAAATTGCAATGGCCTATGTAGGACACACTGGTGACAAAACCCAGCACTTTGTCTGCTAGAGTTGGTTAGCCATCAACATACTTCTTTATTGTGGAATAACAGCATGATTTGGGTTGGAAGGGACCTTAAAGATCATCTAGTTCCAACCCTCTGCCATGGGCAGGGACATCTGTCAAAGACCAGGTTGTGCAGAGTTTCATCCAGCCTCCAGAATTACCTCCTTCACCCTTCTGACCTTCAACACTGCCAGGAGTGTGGCATCTACAACTTTCTGAGCAACCCATTCCAGTGCCTCACCACACTCAGAGTAAAGAATTTCTTCCTAACATGTAACTTAAACCTATTCTCTTTCAGTTTGAAGCCATTCTCTCTTGTATTATCACTACATGCTCTTGTAAAAAGTCCCTCTCCATCTTTCTTGCAGGCTCCCTTCAGGTACTGGAAGGACACAATTAGGTCACCCTTAAGCCTTGTCTTTCCAGTCTGTACAATATGAATTCTTTTAGCCTTTCCTTGTAGGAAAGGTGCTTCATCCCTCTAGTCTACTTGGTCACCCTCCTTTGGACTTGCTCCAACAGATCAATGCCCTTCCTGTGCTGAGGACCCCAGAGGTGGATGCAGCACTCCAGGTGAGATCTCACCAGAGTGGAGTAGAGGGTCAAAATCCCTTCCCTCGCCCTGCTGGTCCTGCTGCTTTGGATGCAGCCCAGGACACGTCTGACCTTCTGGGCTGCCAGTGCACATTCCTGAGTCATGTTCAGCCTCTCACCCTGATGCCTAAAATTGGGAGTACCTGAAACAGAGACTGAACAAAGTTAGTGAATAAAGGTATGAATTTATTGAAGGCCTTCGGGTGGTACACCTCTGGTACAGAGCCTTGCCGATGCTAGGCTAGACCAAGATGGACGCTGATCACGAGTTTTCCCCCCAGATATAGGTTTGGTACATTTTCTTATCAGAAGTTAGTTGTCCAATTACAGTTTCAGGTAATGAGGTAATATTCCCCCATTTACCCCCTCCCAATTCACTTTTGTTTATACTTAGGCCTAGGATAGTGACCTTGTTTTCCAGGCCTAAGAGGAATGTTTTGTCTAACAAGAATGTGAAGCACATAATATGGAGTTCAGAATTACACCTTAGTGCAGTGCAAGGTTAGAAAAATCTAAAAGCTAATCCTTAAGGCATCAACCCACCAGCACCCCCAAGCTGTTCTTGTCAGGGCTGCTCTTGATCTGTTCATCCCCCAGCCTGGATTGAACCCGGGTTTTGCCCTGAGCCATTTGCAGGACCTTATACTCAGCCTTATTAAACCTCATGAGATTCCCATGGGTCCCCTTCTCGAGCTTGTCCAGGTCCCTCTGGATGGCATCCCATCCTTCAGATGTGTCAACCATACCATTTACCCTGGTGGCATATAAATCAGTCTTATTTACATCCTACTCCGTATCTCCTCATATCATTCTTTTCTAAGAGACTTAAACACACAGAGTTAATAACCATTTATTTTTCATTAGGCCTCCTCAAGTCTTTTAAAAACCCGTGAAACAATCTGCCAAAACCAGACGCTCGTTACCTGCAGTTAGAAGCAACTGGGTGACTATAGCTTTATGTAAATAAAGAAACAAAAATTAAAAAACCAATTAGATGGTCAAATTTAATTTATTTCTGGATAATGGAAGCAATGGACCCCAGAGGTGGTTGTATTGAATCTGACATCTAGTCAGGATTAGCTACATTTACATTAGCTATATTCTCACCAGATCTTTTTCTAATCTGTTCTCAAAGACCTCCAGTATCAAAAACACTTCACCTTCCACCCTGTTCTAGTATTTTTATATTGATATTGTTAAAAGTTTATTCTAAAATTTAATCTCGCCCTCTTTTACTGAAAATTAAGCCAATTGCAGCACCAATGTGCAAAAGAGCACACTTCCTTCCTCAGTACATCAGTCCTCAAGTAAGTGAAAAGCTAGGTGTCTATAGATTTATGTAAATATCAAAAAAATTTAAAAATTAGATGCTCACATTTTTTAAAATTGGTCTAAATAATTCCCATTTTGTTCCTTACAGGTTTTATTTTCTAGACCTCTGGTCATACTCCGTGATCTACTCAAGACTTTTCAGAAGGTCCAACTCCTTTGAAATAAACTCCAGCTGGAGTGTTTCCATTTCTGGATAGAGCAGATTTCACAGATCTGACAAGCTGCAGTTCTTTTTATGTTATCCCACATGGTCTGTGTCTTTTTTGCAACAGTAGAAAATATTTCACGACAAAGCAAACATTTAAACATTAATGTTCATCTTTATTACATGCAGTAATATTTAGTTCCACCAAACAGCCACTTGCTCATGTTCCTATGTGTCACTGACAATTCTTGCCTTGGTTCCTAGGTTCCTATAAAATTGACTCCCAATGTTCCTCAGGCTGCACCAGTCTGAGTATAACAGGGTATTGTACAAAAGACTTTTTCTGAATTACTCTCAGGTGCCCTAGACTTCTTCCCTCCTTGAGCTTCTGGCTTAGCATTTAAACCTTTTTCATGTATTAATCCAAATACCTTGTAGAGCTACTTGCTCTTTCAATCTCAATATGTTGATAATCACATCCAGAATTAGTCTAGAACAAAATTTAGACACATAAATTCTCTCAATCAATACGTAAAACTGCTCAATTGCTTAAGCAAAGGACATTATACACACCCAAAAGAAGAATATAATCTAACAAAACCTCCTCTAAGACTTAGATGTCTAGTAGCTACGTGACAATCCAATCTACTTGTTTTCCTAACACCTTATACAAAATTAATCAGGTGCCTCCTTAATTAGTTGACAACAGTGTATAAGACTAAACTTAATTACACATGCTTGTTCAGAAGTACCTATTCTGGAAGACATCTCCTGCCTTGAGCTTCTTATTAATCCAGAGTTAGGTGTCCTTAATCCTTAGTTTTTATGAAGGTCTCTGGAGAAGCCTAATTACTGTTAGGAGTAATCTTTTAGTCTGACTGTAAACTAGACTATCTCCTAAACGTAGTTAGGAATTACTGACAGTTTCTGTTTATGAGCCAATAGAAGTCTAATTGGTCTAATTAAAAAAAACGCATTTAATGTGAATAAAATGCTCAAAGGGCCAATACAGCACTAGTGTATGGATGTCTTCAGACCAGCTCTGCTGCACTGGAATCCACCCATCCTCACAGTCTCTAATTTTCCAGTTAAAGGCCTATATTTAGGAGAAAATTGAATCACTAAAGATCTTTTCTTCTCCCCCAAGTAGAGACTTTAGTTACTTACATTAGATGAACTATCGGTTATGCCCCTTGGCAAAGAAATGCCTAAATTAGGTGGTCTGAACTCCATCCTAAATCTTAATCACCAAAAATGTACTCAACTTCAGCTAGAATACACATCTAACAAAGATACCATTTTTGCCTATGCAGATCATCTCGGCGCCTGGTTTATACGAACTCCTATGCTGTAGAACTTTGGTAGATTAGAATTGAAGATCCTGATCAAATACAGCTATTATTGATCAAAGTAGCATTCTTCATTTTCACAGCTCTTTACAAATATGAACTAAGTCAGGCACCTTCAACAGTACACAGAAATCCCAAGTGACAGAGAGCCGATGATCTTTCAGTGAAAAGTGGTTAAAAAGCTTGTGCTTGTACACACCAAATAAATTATAGTATTCTGCTATGTACAGAAACAGACTAGAAAAGAAATGGAGAAGAACTTCTACCCATTCATGTCTGGACATATGAGAATATAGTGCTATTATTAATGATTGTGTCAGCATAATGCATCTTAAAAATAGAATTCACTCTTTCTAGTACAATAAATTCCAGACAAGACTCAAAATTGCCAAAGGAATGGTGGAATTTTTCATGTTAGACGGTATGAGTTTTACTTCTCTTACCAACACATCTCAAAATGCTTAGAAAATGAACTTTATGAAACAGAGAATTAAATTAATTAACTCTTGCGCTGAGTAGATGAACTTAACTGCCCACAACACCTGTTTCTTGCATCAAAACACACTAGGTATGCAAAATTTTTGTCTCTTCTGTGACCTGAAATCTTCCTTTGGAAATCACTTCAACCTTTCCCCCAGCCTCCAGCTGGTACTTTTGTAATAATGGTATTTGACATTAAGTAACAAGAAGTGAGCTGAAGAGAGGATGTTAGTTCAGCCAATGTCATATCCAGCTACAAGTGAAACCTGATGCAGACAGGTGTAAAAGCAAGGAGCTATGAACCGAAGCTACATTTTCTTCAATCAGATGCAGATAGAGACATTGATATGACTTCAGCTCTGCTTCAGGAGACCTAGTTCAGACTCCTACAAAGCCTTGATTGTTTTTTAAAGACAAAAAAATGTGTTGCTAGAAAGAAAAAAGCAAGTCCAAAACTTAGTGCCAAAGATGTTATAAATTCAGTGTATCTAGAGAATGATGCATTTTGTTTCCCTGATAGAAGAGAGTATTCTTAATCTGTTGTTTCCTAAGAGCTGTGTAGAATGTGTGGAATCTATACTTAAACATGGATTGAAAATTTCTTTGACAATTGAAAGGGTAATATTGAAAAAGAGAAGGAAAAAAAAAGAATTAGTAAAATCAAAAGAACTTCAATAACTATTTGAACATTGCCTATGAAACTCCTAAACATGCAAAGAAATCTACAGAGGGGGAAAAAAAGATATGGAATGAAATATATTTTTAAAAGTACTCTACTTTAGACAGACCCCTTTGAAATATTGAAGGGATTACATCATTTGTTTTCAGCTCTTTAGAAGATATGGCAACTCAGAATCAATCGTCAAAGTGGCCATTTTAGAAAATATTTATAAGTAAAGTTGATGTACTGGTCTTAAATTTTTTTGCTCTACTCAACATATTTATTTTCTGGGTTTTTTTTTTAATGCTTTCATCTTCTCATTATATTTATGTAATATGTAAGAAAGAAAGGGTGTCTGATTATCAAAAAACATAAGAGAACTACAAAGCAGAAACAGCTGTGCTGCATAAAATCAGTGACCAGCCAGAACTGGGGGCTGTACAGATGTGTAAAGAAAGGTACAAGAAAGAATACTACATGCTTATAGTGGGATTTCTTTGGAATTACACTTCTGAACTGGTGGTTATAACTTTGACTTGCATATCCTTTATGAGTTTCACTTTTGTGAATTTGTACAATTACTTTTTGAATGTTGAAAAATTTTGAAATTTACCATAACTGATAGGAATTACTTCCAAAGTTTATTAATACATGTCATGAAAATGCACCTTCTTCTGGTAGTTTTAAACCTGCCACCTTGTAATTTCTTTTAATTTCCACTACTTCTCATAATATGTGGCTCAAGAAGCTAGAGTTTTCTATTGGCTTTCTCCAGGTTATTCCATGCTCTTAAAGACCACTTGAATCATTGTCTGTTATTTGTCCCTCTTATAAAAATTCATTCACTCTTCTCTGCATCTTCTATTGTTAAGCCGTATAGTTTTTGAAATTGTCTGACCAGAACAGTAATCAAGAAATGGGCATGCTCTTGATCATGTAAAAGTATAATGATGTTCTTTCTTCTGTCAGGGATTTGTTTCCTAATAATTTATTACATTTTACTTGCTTCATTGATAATTACTCAGTACTGAACTGATGTTTGCATAAAAATGATTGACGTCACATCCAAAACCTTCTTCATAGTCAGATTGTACCCTTGTATATTTGAAATTAGAATAGGTTGTCATCATAAAAAACATTTCCTTTTAATAAATATGGAATTACATTTACCATTTTATTTCTCAGACACTTGGCACCAGATGATTGATTTCTGACTTTTTTCAGTCAATATTCATCTCTATGACCCCAAATAACTTAGTATTGTTAGAAATCTTGGACATCTCATTCAAAGTATTTTAATAATTGGATGAATAAATTAAATAGCACATCTTAGCATTAATTCCTATAGGATTCTAATAATGGCCTCAGCCATTTACATTTACCTATCACTTATTCCTACTTTTTAATTCTAATCTTTTAAATGGTTGTTTACACTTTTCATGAACTACCCATTTATCCCATGCCAACTTGATTTTCTTCAGAGTTTTTGGTAAAAGCTTTTTCAAAATCTTTATGGAGATTGCAATAGCCTGTAACAACTTGATGACTCTTGTTCTTGGGTATAAGTTCTTTAAAGAATTCTAGTAAATTTGCAAGATATGACTCCTTTCTCCGAAAGCCAGTGGTTGGTTCTTCCCCAGAATATCACATGCTATTGTGACTCTGTATGTATGTGCATGCACAGTCTGCCTCCTATTAAACTTTCCAACATTTTTTTTCTAGCGCAGAAATCAGATTTCCTATTTGCAGGTTTAGGGGATTTATTTTAGACTTCTTTTATTTTTTGTAATTTGCCTTTATTTGTCACCCTCCGTCCCAACTCTGCTGGAGTAATTTTCACAGATAGCACACACATCACGGTTAAATAGGTCAGCTGTTTCATACTTCGAAGAATACCATCTTGGTCTGTCAAGTTCATTCTTCGTTTCACTGTTTTTTTTCTAGAATCTTTTCTCATGACACTTCAGGATGAGGTATATCCTCCTCAAACAGAGTTCACAAACAGGGCTTCTGGCCTGGGTACCTCCTTTAAGTCCTCCATTGTGAGTAGAGATGCAAGAAAAAAGTGATTTAGCTTTTCTGCTACTGCCTTGTCTTCTATAACATTAATTTGCACTTTGATCATGTATTGGCTCTATATACTTTCTGGCAATCTGCTTCTTTCTGACCTGTTTGAAAAGCATTTAATGTTAGTTTTTATGCCTTCCACAAGTTTTTAACCAAAATCTATTGTGATCTGTTGTATTGTATTTTTACATTTAACTCATAGAATCATAGAATCATTACATTTGGAAATGGAAAAAGATGTCCAAGATCACCATGTCCAGTGTTTGACTGAACAACACCACCAAACTAAACCATGGCACTAAGTGCCACATCCAGCCATTTCTTGAGCACTTCCAAGGACAGTGACCCAACTACTTCCCTGGACAGCCAGTTCCAATATTTAACCACTCTTTCAGTGAAAAAATTCTTCCTGTGTCTAACCTGAAGCTTTTGTGGTACAGCTTGAAGTCATTTCCTCTTGTCCTGTCACTGGTTGCCTGGGAGAAGAGGCTGACACCCACCTGGCTACACCCTCCTTTCAGGCAGTTGTAGAGAGTGATAAGGTCTCCCCTGAGCCTTCTCTTGTGCAGGCTAAACAAGCCCAGCTCCCTCAGCCACTCCTTGTATATGATTTATTCTCTAGGCCCTTCACCAGCTCCGTTGCCCTTCTCTGGGCATGCTCCAGCACCCAAATGTCCTTCTTCTCATGAGGGGCCCGGAACTGGACACAGCAGTTGAGGTGTGACCTCAACTGGTGTGCCATATACAGGAAGACAATCACTGCCCTGATCCTGCTGGCCATGCTATTGCTGATACAGGGTGGGATGCCATTGGCCTTCTTGGCCACCGGGGCACACGCTGGCTCATGTTTAGCTGGCTGTGGACCAGCACCTTCAGATCCTTTTCCGTCAGGCAGCTTTCCAGCCACTCTGTCGCCAGCCTGTAGTGCTGCGTGGGGATGTTGCGATCCAAAGGTAGGTCCCAGAACTCGCCATGCTTGAACCTCCTGCAATTGGCATTGACTCATTGATTCAGCTTGTCCAGCCAGATCCTTCAGCAGATCCTTCCCATCCTCTGGCAAATCAACACTCCCACCCAGCTTGGTATTGTCTGCAAAGTGACTGAAGGTGCACTCGATCTGCTCATCTGAACTATCTTTAAATAATCACCTTTCTACTTCTTAGCACTTAGTTGTTTGGCTACCCCTTTGAATATACAAAAAAAAAAATCTTAAAAAAGGCTTTGGATCCTAATAAACTGTGATGTGGCTTATCCTTGAGAGCTGGTTGTGTGAAAAAAGTCAAAATTAGGTACCTGTGCTCCGTACAGTCTTTTCCTATAATCTTGTAATAGTCTTCCTGTAAGAAAAATATCCAGAAAGAGCAGATCATTGGTCAGGGTGTTAACTAAAGACCCTAGAGATCACTGAGGAAAACACTATACCATCAAGTACTCTTCATTTGAGACTGTTTAGCTTAGAGAAGAGAAAGCTCCAAGGAAATCTTATCAATGTATATAAATATGAGAAGGAAGGGTGCAAAGAAAATGGAAGCAGACTCTTTTCACTAATGCCTGGTAATATAATAGGAGGCAAGGTGCACAAACAGGTGATGCTGTCCAAACATCTGATGCCTTAGGTATTAGCTTTTGGATTTTTCTAATCCTGCACTGTACTAGTGTGTAATTCTGAACTCCATATTATGTGCTAAGTAAGCTCTTCACATTCTGGTTAGTCAAAACAATCCCTTCTAGGCCTGGAAAACAAGGTCACTATCCTAGGCCTAAGTATAAACAAAGGTGAATTGGGAGGGGGTGAATGGGGGAATATTACTTCATTACCTGGAACTGTAATTGGACAATTAACTTCTGATATGCAAATGTACCAAACCTATATCTGGGGGGGAAAACTCGTGATCAGGGTCCATCTTGGTCTAGCCTAGCCTCGGCAAGGCTCTGCATCAGAGGTGTACTACTCGAAGGCCTTCAATAAATTCCTACCTTTTATCCACTAACTTGTTCAGTCTCTGTTTCAGGTACTCCCAATTTTCGGCATCACATCAAGAAACACTTTTTTGCTCTGAGGATGACTGAGCACTGGTGCAGATTCCCAGAGAGGAGTTTCTCCCTCCTTAAAGATTTTCGAAACCCTTCTGGTCAGGTTCCTGGGCTCTACGTGGCTCTATTTGAGCAGGGCAGTTGGACCAGAGGATCTGCAAAGGTCCCTTTCAACCTCAAATATTGTGTGATTTCATGACCTCAAGCATCATGCAAAGGTATGGAGAAATATCTTCCTCCACTCAGAATCCAAAACCCACTGGAAGTGAAAGAAAGCCCAAAGGATGAAGACAATGGAGAGGTACAGTGTTATGTGTCTTGGGCTACCCATTCACTTGTTGAGCAGTGGCAAATTCAGTCTTATGACACCACGTGTGGGATGTTGCAGCAATGCTTCCCCCAGCATCCTCTGCCATGAGATGTAGGTGGGGCAGAGGCACACGTGGGAGTCTGTCTGGTGGAAGATGTTCACCTTTTCTTTCAGGAATTCAAAACCTCGTGCCACCATCGCCATGCACAAATTCTAATAAATAGCTTGTGGGTTTATCTACTTCCCTCTTGCCCGCTTGCCCACTCAATCTTCAGTCTGTTTTCATCTTTCTGGAACACACTAGCAGAGCCTAAATAAGGAGTAGAGGTTATCAGGTAGTTTTGTTCTTAAGGTAAAAGCAGAGTATGAGCTGTATTTCAGTTCCTTTATATCAGGAGAAAAAAATGAATCTGGCATTCCTTTTTCTTGGATGAGCGTTCTAATTACTGTGTAATTAAACAAATGAGAAGTCATGGCATAGGCTTTCACCAGACTTGTGATAATAGGAAGTAGATGTGATCACCAGCACCTAATGTGGTGACATAGTGCAGAAATATCCTCCAGGAAATTTCTTCCAGAGCAGTCCTCTGGGAAGCCACATGGAAATGAGTCCTGTCTAAAAAAGCTTGATTGGTTTTAACCACTCTGCTGAGGAAAAATGATATAAAAGGATGTTTGGGCATGAATGGAAAAAAATAGCCAGATTACCTGGAGAACTTTAATATTTCATTCTGAGATTTTCATAAAGTTTACTTTGTTTCAGATGATGGCATAGATGAGACTGATTTCAGGCTTAGTTGATCTAAGAAATTGTCATTCTTTGGACACTACATAGCTGAAATATAAACATTTCTAAACAAGCTCCATATTTAAATCACAAAAATATTTGGATTTTTAGATGTTGTTCATATCCATTTAGTCTAAACTATGTGTTTAGTTTACTCCAGATGAAGCCAGTTAAAATAAGCAGAGCTGAGAACTCCTGTGCCACACATTAAGCATGGCAACCAAGTGTCTGTTACCTATTCTCAACCAGTGTCTTTTGAGCAGCTAGTACTTTGGCTGAACTCCAAGTAAAGAGTTATTATTTCTCAGCATTTTTTCTATAATGTGCAAGGGGAAATAAAATTTCAGTGGATACTGCTAGGTCAGAGCAGGAGCATGGCTTTATTTTCTTTTTACAAGTTAACCTATGATTTCACAACAAAGCTTTCAAATGGCAGTACTTCAAAGAAGCACAGCACATTCTGCAGCTATTCCCCTCATGCTCATCTCACTTGCACTGTGCAGGCCACCAAGCTATTTTCACATCTAAATGTTTATTTTTAACAGCTATACCTGTGATGAATTAAGCCTCTGTTGTGGCTTCTTAAATAAACTCTTAGGTCATAGTATGGTACCTACACACTCAGCAATGGTGAGATAGGCTCCAGGAGCAGAAGAACTTACCTTTAATCCAACATATAGAAAACACATGCAACCTTTGTGTATGTGTAGAGTTCCACACCTTGGTTATAGATTTAGAATGCAGTAGTCAAAATTATGCCTCCAGTGTAGCTCACAGCCTGTAATCGTAAAACGAATTTATAATATATCCTGAGTATTTTTCAAACCAGATTTCTTCCTATATTTTACCTAGTTTCCCTAAGAACGCTGCCTTTTTCAGGGCAACTCCCAGTATCAATCCAGGCTGGGGGATGAACAGATCGAGAGCAGCCCTGACGAGAACAACTTGGGGGTGCTGGTTGATGAGAGGCTGGACACGACCCAGCAATGAGTGCTTGCAGCCCAACAAGACAAATGTGTCCTGGGTGGCATCCACAGCAGTGCGTCCAGCAGGGCAAGGGAAGGGATTTGTGCCTCTACCCCGCTCTTGTGAGACCCCACCTGGAACACTGCATCCAGCTCTGGGGTCCTCAGCACAGGACCTTGGGCGTTGACCTGTTGGAGCGAGTCCAGAGGAGGGCCATGATCAGAGGCATGGAGCACCTTTCCTCAGAGGAAAGGCTGAGGGAGTTGGGATTTTTTGGCCTGGAAGAGAGAAGGCTTAGGGATGACTTAATCGCAGCCTTCCGGTACCTGAAAGGAGCCTACAGGAAAGATGTAGTGACAGGAAAAGAGGGAATGGCTTCAAATTGAAAGAGAGTAGGTTTAGGTTACATGTTAGGAAGAAATTCTTTACTGTGGGTGTAGTGAGACACCGGCACTGGTTGCCCAGAGAAGTTGTGTGTTGCAGCGTGCTCAGATGG
>VZRJ01011030.1:535891-717753 GCA_013397565.1 Ptilonorhynchus violaceus | reverse complement strand
TCCAGGTTAACCCTTGACAATCCTGAAAGCTACCAGTACAAAATGAAATGCTGAGCCCTACTTTTATCCATTCATGAATGTTCAGCAAAGGAAGGTTTACAGGGTTGAGGAGAAGGCTGTATGTATCTCATTAGTGTTGGTTCTTGCAAAACAATTTCTATACGACAGAAAATAAAGGCTGGATCATTGCAGGTGTGTGCTGCCAATAGAAATAAAAATTCTGTAAGAAGGAAATAAAATAACCCATCAGTGAAACCATATTCTGGAAGCTATTCACCCTACACAAGTTCAGGCAGGAAAATCAGCCAGTTTCTCTTCTCAACCTCATCATACTCCCAGGATACCCACATGTGGCAGTCCCAGCTTCCAGTGCCATTGCAGGAAACAGCTCTCATGTATTTGTTGTGCCATAACTGCCAAGCCTCTGCATTTGGTACTTCTGGTTAGGTATCTGCACAGCCTAAGGAAATTGAATCATTTATTAGGCTTTTCGTCAGCTGAATCATCTCCTAAATCCACTGATAGTATGGCTGTGGTTTCCTTTTGCAAAGAATTTGAACACCTGTAATCCAATAAGGACAGCTACATATGGGGATCAAAATGCAGTTATCTCAACCTTCAGGTGAGTTCTTCCTTTAAATTTAGGTGAGATAAATATGATCATCAGAGAAACTCCCTCACCTTCTTCATAAATGTTGAACTCAGCCTTTCTGATGCCTTCTGAGCTCTATGGTGGGATTGTGCTAGGAAATTTAGGGGCAGAGAAGTATTTTTATAAAAAAAGGGATTGATTATGAACGTAATTCTTACACTACTTAGGAGTTATGCCCCTTCACTTTTGGGTGTGACCCAGTTAGACAGTGAAACTACATGTTTCTAAGCAGGCATGGACTTATTTTAAATTTACATTTAACAAGGTACAGCAAGTAAAGCATTCACAAGCCCAGTGGGAAGCACAGTCTTGTTAGTTTTGCTTCTAAAGATCATTTCTTTCTTTCTTTTCTTTTTTGTACTAAAGGAGCATTGACCTCTGGGAGAGCCTCATGAATTTCCAAGAAATATTACACAACTGATGTCAATTGCCAGTTTCAAGAATAAAACTCCCTCGTGTTTATGCCTTTTTTACTGTGAAGTCTCTTCTTGGAAAGGAAGCTAATCCTCATATTAGCAAGGCACTGCATAGGATAGATGAAAAATCTATCAATTAGTTGAAACTGTGATTATTATTAATTAGACCTGTTTACACAATTGGTTCACAATAGGAATTCAGGTTGTACAACCATGATCTTTGAGGATCAAGGACTGCTAAGAAGAAATGGGAACCACTTGACCATACAAAAGAGAAGTATGATTACTCAAAATGTGGCCAACCTAGTAAAGACAGATTTAAACTGGGAATGACACAGGGGAGACATGATGACCCAAAGTCAAGTGAGGAAGTAGAAGACCAGGTGGGCAAGCAAAGGACATAATGTGATGCAGAGAGGGGAGACTGAAGATCCTAGGGCAGGGCTGAGGGAAACCAGCCCTGGGAAGCAGATGGAGTAAATAATCCTGAAAACAATTGCAAAACATATGAAGTACAGACAAGAAAGTGATGGGGAGTAGTCAGAATGGATTTACAAAGGAGAAATCATTTTTGACCAACTTGAGAGTCTGCTACAACGAGATGTGTGACTTGGTGGGTTAGTGGAGAGCAGTAGATAGTGTTTATCTCAACTTTAGCAAGGCTTTCAGGACTGTCTCTCTCACAAACTGAGGAAATAAAAATTACGTAAGTGGACATCTGCAACAAAGTGCACCCTCAGCAATTTTACAGATTATACAAAACTGGGAGGTGTGGTTGATATACCATACGATTGCACTGACATGTGGATGTGCCTCAGCAGGTTGAAGAAACGAGTGGAGAGTAATCTCATGAAACTCAATAAAGGGCAGAGCAGTCCTGTATGTGGGTAGGAATAGCCTCATGTACTTCCACAATCTGGGGATCAACCACGTTGAAAAACACCTACGGAGAGAATGACCTGATTGTCAAGAAGGTGAAGAGGAGCCTGCTGTGCACCCCTGTAGCAAAAAAAAAGAAGAAAAATTAGTCCTGGGCTTCATTAAGTAGAGTGTCATCAGCAGATTAGGGGTTATGATCCTTCCCCTCTGCTCATCACTGGTGAGACACCCCTGGAGTCGACTACAGGACAGACACACTGAAGTGAGTCCAGCTGAAAGCCGTGAAAGTGAGCAACAGATTGACGTGTCTGTCACATGATGACACTGACGAGGCACAGCCTCCAGTTGTGGAAGTGAAGGCTCAGATAGAATCTTATCAATCTATATATGTACTAGATGGAAGGAAATGAAGAAGATGGAGCCTAAACTCTTCTCAGTGATGTCCAGTTACAGGACAACAGCCAGTGGATACAAACTGAAACACAAGAAATTCCATTTGCACATAAAACTCTTACTGTGGGGGTGGTCAGACACTGAAACAGGTTCTCTGGGAGACTGTGGAGCCTCCATCCTTCTTGATACTCAAAAACCCAACTGAACAAGACTAAGTAGAAATGAAGATTCAGTAACTCATATGAGAACTTTCATTAAAGAAACATTTCTAAAGGTTCAGCTAAAGCTAAAGCTTTTTAAGAAAAGCAAAAATTCTGGAGAGACCAGAAGGGAGTAAAAGCTGAATTCCTGATATTGATCACCAGTGGAACAGAACTGGAGGCAATAGTCCACAGCCTATATGGTCAGAAGTTACTGAAACTTTCCCTAAAATTATGTCAGCTTACATGAGAAGACTTGCAAGTAGATCCCATGTGATCACAATTGAAAGTAACAAGGTTAAAACTCTAAAATCAGCGGGATCACACTGTAGGAATGTTTTGTTGAGGGATAAAAATGCCATGTCCAAACTTATAAAGAGATTTAAAATAAAAAATATTTCAGGTCCCTTATTTATTTATTTCCAGTTAACCTAAACTTTTCCATAGTTTTTCCAAACTTTGAACTAACCTGGAACCTGTGCCTGAAATCTAAGTCCAAAGTGTCAGAGTTGTAAGGTTTAATTCAAATTTAATTCAATTATAATTTGGGTGGTTTTTGGCACTAATCCTAAAGTGATCAAAATGCCTTAATAAGGGATTTATGCCAGTCTAAATACAGAAAAAGGTCAGAAAAGTCTTTTCTGTGTTAACCCAGTTATATTTTCACTGAAGTGGTATTCTAAAGCAACAATACATGATTGTAAATTTCTGAAGATGTCTAATTGTAGTCCGGGCCCTCTGTTGCTTGTTTCACAAGGTGATTTTGTTTAGTTCTCTTATCTGAATCTCTAATCATGACAGGAATGGACTTCCAGCTCCTGCTCTTAGAGACCCAACTTTCTGGGTATCTGGGTAGCATGCAATATATTCTGTCTTTACATGCTACATGAGTGGGCCCACACACACCAGAATTCAATCTCAAGACATGGCTCAGTGGGCTCCATTGTAATAATTGGATCGACTGCCACAGAATCACAGAATGGGTAATTTGGCTGGAAGGGACCACTGGATGTTATCTAGTCCAGTCTCACTCCTAAGCAGGTTCCCCCAGAGCACCCTCTGTATTCAGTACATTGATCACCTCTATCGAGGAATTGTGCTACTATATTTCAAATATCTTCTGCATTGTTTGTGCTCAGACGTTTTTTCTCTTTCAGAAGGTGTTGATGTGGTTAAAGATGCCCACAAGTATCAAGGTCTGTGGTTATGAGGTTTTCTTCAGCTACCTCAAAAAGGCTTCAGCTATCTCCTCTTCCTGATAATCCATCTTAATCTAGATTTTAAACTCTCTCTGGAGTGGTCATTAGAAATGACAATTTATTCTGCTTGCTATGGATATATATGTTAGAATGGCATGATAAATCACCTGGAGGTGCCTTTATTTCAGCAGTGACTCTCACTAGAGTCTGAATATATAGTTTATCTTAGAGGTTTCTAACTTCTAGTTAGGTAACTTTTAGCTTTGGTGAAGTTAAGTGTGATGAATTTAATCATGAGCACAGCAGGAAAAAGATTATGGTATATTATGCTGAAAGTGCCCAGCTATTAATCATTTACAAGGTTTATTCTTTGTATTAATTTTCCATTATAGAATCATAGAATCATTAAGATTGGAAAATACCTCCAAGATCAAGTCCAAGCTTCAACTGAAACCACAGAAAATATATATATAATGCCACAGGAAATGCTTATATCTAGGCTAAAGATTAGATTGATATGGTTTATTTTCTTTATATTGAAAAAAGTTTAAAATAAAAAGACACTTGAAGTGGGATTCATCTACTCCCAATTAGGTATCACAAAATAACTTTTATCTCCAAGCTTTTAAGTCTGATTTAGTCACATTTTGATTCATTTGTAGTCACAGGAGGGAACAAGCACCTTCAGAATGCAGTTCATCTCACCATGACATATGTCAAGGACAGCTGAGATGAATCACTCTCTGGAGCCCCCATCTCTCTCCATTGATGACTGGAGGAGCTAAGGGTTTAAAGTAGATGTATAATTTTTAGATCTCTTATCTTAAGTGAGATGAATCTCAACCTTCCAGCATCATTTTCTTCATGTTACCACAGATCCCTTTATCTGATGTCAGTTCTGCCATCCCTAAAGCAAGTGTAAAGAGTTTTAATTTAAACAGCAGCCGGGAGTTTTGTATTCTAATAAGCATACTACTAGTCTTGGTAGGGGTGAAGAAAATCCTTTTCTTATTAAACAGCCTAGGTCCAGAACTTGTTTCTTTAGTGAGAGATTCACTAACTTCAAAACATCCTTTAGCTGGTAGAAGCAGACAGCATTGCTGTGCAGTTCCTCTGTGTATAATGGAAATCAACACCTGACATTGAATCAACTGAATGAGTTGGAAATGGCTTATTGCCTAGAGCTTTAGAGAAGTTTCAAAACTGCTAAGTGATCTGAAAAGACTCTATTTAAAATTGAATTGCCTCATGGCAAACGATAGCACAGATCTTAATGCAGGACAGAGATCTGGTTTCGGTCCTCCAGAACCTTTACAACTGCCCATTTCTGTAGCTTTTTCCTGCCACTAGACACTGCAGCATCTATGGCATCGATAACACAATTGAGGTAGCGCTTTATAATAAAGGAATAACATCAACATTTTTGCAATTCTTTTCACTATCAACTGTACCTTAATTTCTAGGAGGGATTCACTTACACATTGTTCTGGGCGCTGGCCATCTGCACAAGGTTGTCTTCCTTGGAGATGAGGCTTCTAAGCTTTTCAAAGCAGATGTACAGTTTCCTCAGAAAAATGGTCTAATAAAACTAAATTTAGGTTTCATAAAGATAGAAAGCTAAATCATATGGGAAAACATTGGTTTTCTAAACAATCTCATTAAAAATACTATTGTTGAGTTCAAATATTCCAAGAAATTGTTTTATCACAGGTTTATAAATCATTCTCATAGACAAGCTTTCACAACTTTGGCTCATAATATGTACCTATAATTTTAAAAATCCAACAATCTTCCACACCATTTTTCTTGGAAAATACATCATTACAATACTATGTCCCTTAAAATTTTAGTTTCTTTGGCAACTTGCTAAGGAGGTGAAATAACTGTTAGCAGCAAAATAATTCCTTTCTTGATAAGGGAAAACAATGAAAGGAAAAAAAAGTAACACTCAGTGTCAGGAACTTTTCACTTCACTTTGAATTTCGGTACCATTATGCCTACTTCTGATATATTTATTTCTACACTGCACTTTCCCACAAAGCAGATTGATTCACTTAGAGGAGCGCAGCTGAGAGGGTACACAGAGAGTGTGTTAAGAGAAAATCTCTCTGGTAGGAGTTATTTTGCTTGGCTTTCTAGAGTCCTGAACTACCTCTGGTTCCTCAACTGTGCAAGGAAAATTGAATTTTGATGCCTTGAGGATGAAGTCTGGACTCTTCTTACAGTAAGAGAAGTAGAAATAATAATTATTGCTTCTGAGAAATTATTTATACCTGTGGCAGAGGTTATTGTGAAACCCACACACCCCTCCTGGCACAACAATCCAGGTTTCCAGCAAGGAGGTCACCAAACCAAGATGGTTTTTCTACCCCTTGTCACAAGAACTTGATTATTTACTGCATTGAGAACAGGGTCAGACAAAATCGTCAGGGAAACCCTCCCACTGAGTCATGGTTGGAAGAGGACCCTGTTTTCCAACTCGTTTTCAAGAGGGGTTTAGGTGTGGGTTGATCCAGATTTAGTCAACAGTTTATATCTGAAGGACTATCTGTGCACAATCAATCCTTTATACAATTTTGCTGAGTTTTCAATGTCTATTGTGTAATTAATAATTTACCTAGCATCTGCTGCAGCAAGGAATGCCCATCCTCGAGGAGTAACCTGGAGGGGCCTCTCTGCTCAAGGGAGATCCCGTGTGCAAAACACTGCCATGCAGGAGAGCTCAACAGGCCCTGTGCCGGACACTGTTTATTGAGTAAGATGATTGATTTTTATTTGCATATCAGCCATATTTTGGGTTGGCACATATTCAACGAGCCCTTTGCTGTGACCAAGATTTATGGCCTTTAACTCTCATGTTGTTATCTGTAAGCCAGATGCAGCCATCGCGAGCACCACTGATGGCTCTTGCTCAAGCAGAAAAGGGAGAGCGGGATCATCACTCTGCCACAGTCCTTTCCAAGTAAAATAGTCTACTGAGTACACACTCAACTTTTAGGAAACCTTGTTCCAGGTGACACAAGAGCAGATAAACTCAACTAAGCACAGCCAAACACAGTAATTTATAAACCCCTTTTATGACAGCCAAAGGAAACAAGGGGAGTATCCATAGAACGTGTGTATTTATTGTCATACTAGAGCAATATTCCTTTGGAAAATTAGCAGAAAAAATTTAAAAAAACTTTATGAAATAACTGATGTTTGTTTTACTTTGTGGATTACCTCACTTGTAACATACACTAAAATGTATACAAAAGGCTGGCAGATTTGTCAATGTAATTTTAAGAATCATAAAATCATTGAGGTTGGAAAAGATCCTAAAGATCATTGAGCCCAACCCTAAACCCGGGACTGCCATGCTAATCCAGCACTAAACCATGTCCCTAAACACCACATCTATACATCTTTTAAATACCTCCACTGATGGTGACTTCACCACTTTGATGCATGCCCTGTTTCAATGCTTGGTGACCCTCTCAGTGAATACTTTTTTCCTAAAATCCATTCTAAACTTCCCCTGGCACAATTTGAGGCTGTTTCCTCTCATTGTTTCAGTTTTTACTTGGAAAGAAAGACACACATCTTGCTACAACCTGCTTGCAAGTAGCTGTAGGGAGTGATAAGGTCTCTCCCAAGCCTCCTTTCCTCCAGACTAAACAATCCCAATTCCCTCAGCTGCACCTTATAAGATATGTTCTCTAGACCCTTCACTAGCTTCATCACCCTTCTTGGGTGACATGCTTCAGCACTTTAATGTCCCAAGTAATCCATGTGCTTCCCAAGCTGGAGGCAGGGTAAATCACACTAGGTATCACAACATCACCTGTTTAGTTAATAGACCACATCCTTACTCAGTGTACTTGATTCAATTATCTACATGTAAATGTCAACTCTTATTTGTTATTCACAAAGTTATACAGGACTGAAAAGATCCTTTCACAGGTGGTAGATACGACACAGATTATAGGTCTGATACCTACTTGGTGAGATCATAGAATCATAGAATGGTTTGGATTGGAAGGAACCTTAAAGATCACCTTGTTCCAATTCCCCTGCCATGGACAGGAACACCTTTCGCTAGAATCAGGTTGCTCAAAGCCCCAAGAGTTTAATAGTAGGAAAAAATCTCAGAACATTTCTTAGAAATATTTGAGAAAAACAGAAGTGTTTTTATTTTAGCTGATTAAAAACATATATCAAGATTTTTTCCTATTTTATACATATAGGACACACAGAGAAAAAGTGTATCTGAAATACAACTGCTTTGTAAAATCCAGTTCACCATTTACTGAATCCTTCATAGAGCTCTGCAGGAGTTCACGTGATATTTTCATAAGGGATGAATCATTCAAATTTATTCTATACAGTTTAGATTCAGTCTTTAGCTATTAAAAAAAACCCTGAAAATGAACAGGACATCAATCATTTTTGCTGTGCCAAGATGTATTTACATTTCAGATGATCTCATTTCTGAAGTGTGTTCCGAGCAGGACAGTGAAGGTACACTGGGAAATTTTCACATTTCTAAATATGGAGGCTTCTTACATGATGAAGCTCACATACTTTTCTAGGTTATAAGATAATGCACTTGGGACTACTTTTCTTGTTTGGATTTTATTTTGGTTTATTTTTAAATAACTGCTGGGTTTTATGAGACTTAAGTTTTTCTTCTACTCTTTCAAACTTTACTAGAACAAAGTTATTGGCTGACATATCCCCACATAAGTGAAACTGGGATTTTTTGAGTTCAGCAAAACTATAAGAAAGATTTTTGGGTTTGCATCTTTTTTTGTTTCCCCCACACACACCAGGTCCACCAGGTGATCTACTAGACCCTCTCTTCGTGCAAACCTTCCCTCTCTTGTGTTGTCTGTCACAGTAACAATGCAACTATTACACCAGTAATACATTATCTGGTAGTATTAGAATATCACAAGAAGCCTCTTCAGGCAGCAACTGTCATGCCCTCAATGGCAATAAGAGAAATAACTGCAGCCTTTTCTTCAGAAGCTCACTGTGGTCGTGTAGAACAGTCTAGGCGCTTCTGGAACACTTGTTCTAAAGCAAAAAGAGGAAGAGAAGCTATGTAATGTTTTTTGTAGGAATCTCCATCCTCAGTGATATTCAGAACTCAATTTCACTATTCCCTGGGCAATCCCATCTAACTTTAAAGCTTGATCTAACTGCAAATTTGGCACTACTCTCATCAGAGGATTGGACCAGATAACCTTTAAAGGTCCTTTCCAAACTAAGTTTTTCTTTGATAATAAATATCAGATGGATACTTTCTGTTCTATTTCTTAATTTTAAAAGGAAAAAGTATACAATACAAAGCAGATATCATCTACATTTATCCTTCACAATAACACAATCAATCCCCTTTTCTAATGTTATGTTTCTAACCAGTCATGATCCACTTCTGGAGATTTGTTTTTCTGTATCTCCATTATAACATTTTCCTAAAAAAAATATTGAATAAAGAATGTCTGAAGTGTCAGAAACCTGTAAGAAAGGCCAAATATGACTTAAGTTTGGGAGAAGTGGAATAAAACCAATACTTCTAAGGTTTCCTTGTCTCCAGCATAAATTTCAGCCCATTTTGACTCATCATCTGCTTGCTTCTCACATCTTAACTTTCTCATCCTGCCCCCCAAGTACCAGACTAATTAAATTTAAATTACTTTGTGGGAGTATATCTGAAAATACAGTAACAAATTATGTTTGCTTATTGATTCTTCTGAGTTCATCTTCTCTGCCATCATTACTAAACCTCAAGACTGGAGCCAAGAGAGAAGGATGGACATGATCCCCTCCTGCCTTCCAGTGCTTCCAAGCTGAGGAGTTAAAGCCTGCAATCCTAATCAGCTAATTAGAACACAAATGAGTAGTCTGAAGGGATTAGTCTTGCATTCAAAGAAAATAAGCTATCCTTGTTAATAGCTTATTTTACATACACATATAAACTGACCTGAATAAACTAAAATATTTGATAGAAGAAGCAAGGGCAGTATTTTTTTCTAGATGAAAAATTTATTGAGCTTTAAAAGCAGTGGGTTTCCTTTTCTTCCCTCCTCTTCAAGACCTAAGTCTTTCTGAAAATCAACACTTATTTTTCTATTATAATTCTGTTGCATATTCTTTTTTTGCTGTCAAGTCTACAAGAAGCGAGATTTCTAAAATTCCTTTATTCTTGAACTTAAAAAAGTACTTAGAGTACTTTTTTTTAAAGTAATAAAAAGTACTTAAAAAGAAAAATCCTTCTTTATGTGCTTAAAGAAAAAGAAAAAAAAGACAATTCCCCAAAATTGGCCATGTAGTATTGATATTTCTGACCTTCTTTACCTATTCACTTTAGAGCCTGCAGACTAGTATATGTATCCAATCAACGTTCAGAAATATCTTTTGCAAGGTCGTCTAAGTTAGCACATTAAATTCTCTCACTTTATGTAAAATCTGTTTGAAAGGCAACACACTGTACACTGTCTATAATGACACTAATATTTCAGTGTCACTGTAGTCACGCATTCCCATATTTTCACAAGGTTTTCTGCTTTGTCTGAGAACCTTGTTGTACTTCAGAACTCAGAACCTGTCGACAAGTGAAAATTTCAGTCATTTAAAGCATAATTTTGATTTCAAAAATGCGTATGTAAATCTGGCACCTGTGAACTTGGACAAAACCTCCTCAGAATGTATGGAGGCTGAAAATTGCTAGATCACAGAATCCCAGGGAAAAATCCTCTTTACTCAAATACACTTGGTAAAGAACAGCTACACCAAAAAACAACACAAAAAAAGTTCTAGTATTTAAGTTGATGAGAAATGCTTATCAGAGTCCTTTGTCAGTTAATGTGAATTTGTTCAGGAGTGGAAAAATCTAGAATAAGCACTGAAACATTTCATTTACATTCTTTAGCAGCTTGCCCTGCAAGGCGCCCTGGTGGCAGTGGCACTTAATGAACCAAGACTTGCATTCTACATTAGGGATTCTTTACTGTAATGAGAAAAAGTAGTGTCTTTGGAGCTCATTTTCTTCATTCAAATAAAGAGGTAAAGAGGAGCATAACCATGATGAAATATGTGCTTAGCCAAGCACACACTGTATTACTGTAGTAGTTCTGTTTACTTCATGGAAAACAGAACAGCACAAAACATCAAAACAATCTGCTGATTTTGCTAGTGAAGCTAAATCACTCAAACAGGTGATAATCACAGCTTGACTTAGCTACAGGAAGCAGAGCAATCTGAGTAGCTACAGTGAATGCAGTTAAATGTTTTCTCTACATCTTATTGTTATCATGCATTATTACTTTGTTGTTCTTTGCCCTCTTCACTTAACACAGACACCGATGGTAGGATAAGATTTACATACAAACAAAACAGCACTTTCTGAAAAATACTTTAGCCAAGAAGAATCAAATACCTAATGTGAAGACAGGTTTCTCAAAGCAAGCAGGATGCTGTTAAATGTCCTGTCTCCATAAACACTCACACCTCACGCCCTCACAGGTGAGAAGTTGTTGCTTTCTTAAATCTGAAACAAAAATAAAGAGTTTGGACTTCTGCTCCTTGACTTTTGATCTTCATTGTAGTGGTTGTTCCTTTTCCAGAATTAGGCAGAAAAAGCTTGGCTGGACCTCAAAAACTTCCACGATGCATTGATAGATTAAAATTTTATATCATGTTCTTCTGATAAGATAGAATCAGAAGAAAATAAAACAAACAAACCAAAACAAATATCAAACAACAACAACAACAAAACATAAAAAACCAACAAAACAAAAAAACCACCCAGAAATACCAACACTGAGATACAAATGCTGTCAGATACTGTCAATGTTGAAAGCATTTGCTTTGACTGAGGCATAACTCAAATTATGGTTTACCGTAACTGGGAGATTCGATATTCAATATTCAATTCATTGTGGCTCACCTCTGTGGCAGAAATTCTCTAATTGATGAAATTTATACCACTGACAAAACCTTACTATTACAAAATTTCCAAGCCCCCAGATGACTCAAAGAGTCTGTGTTCATAAAAGGAATCTGTCTGACATAACACACATAAACTTCAGAATGAGCAAAAAATAGTAAACTTTTTTAAAAATTCTATAATGATCTAATCAGCAACATTGTATACATACATATATTCTCCTTATTCTTTCTCCAGAAAGTGCAGAACTAGAAAATGAGGATATATTCACAGCTTTGCCCAGTGACATTTAATACAAGACCCCATACTGGATTTACATTTCATGAGCATCACTTGCTCTTTTAATTAGACAGTTAACTTTTCTCATGCTCTTATCAAATATGCACTGTGCTTTTCATATCAACATCCCCTACTTGCTGAATTTTCTAGGAAACTTTCCCATGACAGTCTTTATGTTCAGGTGGAATTACTAACTCACCATAGAAACAATATACATATGCCCTAAATGCCTCTTCTCTGTTGTATTTCAAAAAACTTGACTGAAATAAGATTGCAAGTACATTTACTCCACCATTTTCGTGCTAATAATATTGGTTTGTTTCCTTATGTTCCCCTATTTGCAGTTTGTCATCACCTGCCTTGTTTTATATATGTAGATTGAGTCTGCAGTGCAATATGATGGGTCTTTGTTACCCCAGGTTTGCATGCATTCATAAACTTGTTTGTTTCTCAGCAACGAACCCCAGCTTTTCTATTACCATAATAAAGCCACTTTCCTGAGCAGTAGAAGCACACAACCATCATATTTCTCCCAGCATCTGTGCTGTTTTACTTGTGCTTATAGAAAGAATTCTCTAATAACAGTCTCCAAATGTTGTTTTGTCTTTGACATCTGCAAACGAGCCCCACTTCACATCATCAGAGTTGTCAGTTCTCCTTGCTCAAACACCTAGCATGTTTTGGTCCACATGTTCTATTATCCCCATACTTATGCTGACAGGCAAGACTCAACAAAAATAAAGCTAAAAATAAGATCCCCGTAGCAGCATGAATTAGAAAGTATTCCTATAACTTTTTGGTCCGCATGGAGCATCAAGTTTTGAAATCCAGTCAAGAAGTAACAAGAGCTTGAATCATATGAAGAAAACAATTTGTTTCTTCTCACTATTGCTGAAATACCCTATACTCACTGTCACATGAAAATAGGAGATTTCATCAACCCACAGTGTTTGATTTGTCTGTGAGCACCCCAGGAAAGCCAAGACCCCTGTGCCCCACCAGTCTGTCTGTGTCCTGTTATGAGGACCCTTCACTGAACAGTCCTGATGGATTAGAGGGTAGTTTGACTGACTTGTTCAGGGACACATTCCAACAGCATGAGGGAGACCCCTCAGTGGGTTGCCACAACTTTATGACCCCTCAGTAGGTCTTCCACTTCACCCGAGTATGTTCCCCACCACCAGCGACTGCCAGTGCCCATGAAGGACTCACACCAACACTTCATGGAGTAACTCTCTTTATTAATATAAAATTGTGACAGGTTAAGGTTTGAGGATTGTTGGTGACAGTATCTGACTGCAAGACTGTATTAAAAGCAATGCACAGCCAATCTCTAATCACCAATAAAAGCATCCAGTGTGCACAGAGCGTGGTTCTTACCCAATAGGCCCTAGGGAGGAGAAGGCAGGTTCAGCCAGTCAACCGATCCCAGCAGTTATGATGAAGTCTTTCCTAACTTCTCCCCATTCTCAACTTACTTTTATACTATTTCTTTGTGTTTAGGTGGAGCTTGAGTGACTCTGGTCATCCATACCTTTGTTATTGATTGGTGCAAAATTCTCTTGCTTTGCTTTTAAAGATACAGTCAATAAAATCTGGAGCACATGCCCAGTGAGGGGTGGTTGTACCTCGAAAGGGGTACCTTTGGGATGGAGGTGTGTGTTAATATTACAATTAGGCTATAATCAACTGAGTTCATCCAAGGAGAGCGATTGTGCCAGAGTTGTTGGCTCAAGAGCAGGACATTTTCTCCTCTCTCCCCTGGCTGACAGGTGCTATGGGGTTTATCAGCTGCAAAGCACCACCGAGTTCCCCTCCCTGAGAGGATTTCAGCTGAGCCTGGCCATGGTGTCTGCACTCCCCTCCACCCTCCATTCCATTCCCTTTAGCAGGTGCTATGGCTGCAGATTGTGGGTGTGGGGAATCATCCTGGAATAGGTTTCCAGCCTGCCAACCACACTGCATCTAGGGAGCAGCAACTGTATTTTGCCTTATAATTTCTCTGCTCTTATAACTTGTTAGGATGTGAATACAACTTCTCAGTTTCCTCTAATTTTACCCTCAGCTATCCTTCTACATTCACAATTTAGAAATCATATAACCCCAATCCTGAGGTTAGAGATTTCTTACAAAGTCTGTTAGATTTCAGGTGTGTTGGTCTTCTCTTCGAGACAGAAATTATCTTTTAATTCAAGCTAATAGAATGGTAGTCTAGGTTTGCAAAATAGACTACTAGACAATGTGAGTATGTAAACCTAAACAAATAAGGGTGTGGGTTTTGGTGGGTCCAACATCCAGAAGGCATTGTTTTAATAAATGAATGAATGAATGAATGAAAAACAATTTTATGGTAATTAAAATGGTAGGGAAAACACTGATTAGCTGAAATTTAATAAGATAAATACCATAAAAAAATCAGCAAAAGGACATTATGTTCCTGAATTTCAATTCATAATCAGCAGTTCAGCAGCAGCACCTAAAAATGTTCTGTAGCACAAATGTCAGTACATTTGTAACCATAAATGTATCATGGTTAATCGCATTTGGCCTCCAAGATTAAACCTGTATGTCTCATAGGACTACTTTAAATACATGGCAAGATAGGAGTGAGACTGCCTTGTTACTGCTTTTTGATACACAGAAATTCAGCTCAGCTCCCTGCTGAGGTGGACACCTTTGGAATTCACAGCTGAATTCCAAACAGTTTTATTCATCTGCCTCTAAAATGTTGGAAATTTTTGATGTGAAATAGCTCATTTAAAATGTGATTTTGTCAAATGTTTCTCTCTAATATCAGCAACACAGAAAAACAAGGAGTAATTTCTACTGTACTGAGGGAATATCTCCATATTTTTACTTGATTCTTCCAGAAATGTCATCAAACTGCTTATGCCTAGGAATTTGCCAAGTCAGAAATTAATGGAGATTGATTTAATGAGACAGTGACTTCTTTATACCATATATGGTATTTTTCTGAATATATAAGAACTTCATCAGTATCTACTAGATTAAGATTAATGTAATAAAGTAAAACCAGATGGAATTTCACACTCAAAACCTGTAAATAAATATAATTATTAGCAAAAAATATCAGTTTGTAGTTCTGGCAGGTCTAATAATAGCAAAAATTTGAGTATGATAGCTCAGGAGAATCTCCAGCTTATGAATAAATACTTTACAGTGCTGGACATTTAAAAACCCCCCTTTCCACTTGTATTTCGTCACAATTCATTCTGAACTCCAACTATTAAAAAATCCCAAAGCAGCTTCAAACTAAAATAAACTGTAAAGGGCAGAAAAGACATTATACTTTCACATTCTGGAACTCTTGGCAATAATGATCTATGTCTTGAGTTCTTACTTCTGAACCAGAATCTGACCCTACGTGAGAAATCTGTCTGACAATGACCCCAGACCTTAAAATTATTTCCCTTAGGATAAACCTCAGTGTGGTCTATTTTAAATGAAATTATGCAATTCCAAATAATCCAACCTGAAGAAACACTTTTGTGTTTCTAAAAGTCAAAGGTGAACAATGAAATCAGAAGAATAAAAATATATGAAAAAATGCTGGTTCCAGTTTTTACAATGGACAGGGAGTGGTCAAATACCATCAAGGACAGAAACAACCTCTACTCTACTTTCATGAGACCCCTCCTGGAGTGCTACGTGCAGGTCTGGGGCCCTCAACATAAGAAATACATGAACTGGTTGGAACAAGTCCAGTGGATGTTGATGACGGTCAGATCTGCTGGTGCAACTGTCCCATGAAGACAGGCTGAGAGAGCTCGGGTTGTTCAGCCTGGAGAAAAGAAGACTCCAGGGAGACCTTATAGGACCTTCCAGTACCTAATGGGATTGCAAGAGAGCTGGAATGGGACTTTTTACAGGGGCCTGTACTGATAGGACAAGGAGGAATGGTTTTAAACTGAATGGGTCGACTTCCATTAGATATAAGGAAGAAATTATTTACTGTCAGAATGGAGAGACAATGGAACAGGTTGCCCAGAGAAGCTGTGTATGCCCCATCCCTGGAAGGGGTCAAAGCCAGACTGGATGGGGCTCTGAGCAACCTGGTGTAGTGGAAGGTGTCCCTGCCTGTGGCAGGGGGTTGGAACTAAAGATCTCTAAGGTCTCTTTCAACCCAAAACATTCTATGATTCTATGAGGTTGAACCGAAAGACAGAAAAACAGAATGAAAAAATGCTAGTGGGAGAAAATGTCATTATTATAAAAATACTGTGGATTACATGCAGGGTATGGCTAGGAAAAAGGTTCATGTATCTGCCTTATTATTGGGAGTTTTCACACTCATCAAGGACTTCATGATCCAAAATATTATTTTGGCCTAAATCTGTCACTCATGTGAAGAACTTGCAATGCCTTTTAGCACATCTTCAAATAGCTTTCAATAATGTTTTCACTTTCTGTCAGAAGCCATGAAAAGCACAGTTATTTTGGAGGTTACTGTGGGCATTATGCAGCCAGTGTTTTGGGTTAAGTACTGTGCCATGGCCGTCAGTTTTCCAGCTTGAGCTGCTATTGGACAAAATAAGATAGAGACAATTCTCCGGTAGGGAGGTTTCCTGGCACAACTCACACAGTACCGTCAGCCTTACAGAGACAAACCTCTGCATCCTGGAATGGTGCCTGGGCCTGGACTAAGTCCTCTCAGACCAGTATTTTCCATGTTCTCTTTATTTTCTCACTGTTCCTAAAGGATTTTTTAGAAGTCCTTGGAGTTAGGAAAGCAGTTCCTTCAGAGGTTGACTTTACTGGTCTTTTGGATGAAGCTGCTTGGGATGTGCAGAAATTCACAGTGTGTGAAAACTAAGGGTTGCTGCAGAAAAGAAGACTGACCCCTTTCCAAAGAGCACATGGTAAAATACAAGGTAAAATAACTCGTGCTGGTACACTCAAGAAAAGAATACAGTAATTCACTTCTTTAAGAATGTGAAGAAGCAGTCAAAATTGAATTTGTACTTCATTCCATAACTCTAAATAATAAAAAGAGTGAAAAAACTTCCTTAAGTATTCAGTTGCTTTCCATTTCTTTTTGTTAATTCAGGGCATGATTTTGAAATGGTATTAGAGACTTTGGAACACTGGTTGTCTACAAGTGAATATGACAGGTTTGAGAAAAATGTTTCCTTCTCATTTTTTTTCCCTAAAGGTTAAGAAAAGAGAAGATAGAAAAGACAACAAAAGGTCTTGTACTGAAATGCTTACAATATTATAAATTTTTCAGTTTGGCAGGACTTACTGAGTCCTTGATTGTTTTGATTGTTAGTAATGAAACAAGTAACACAGCCTTTAAAAATAGATAAAATAACAATCACTAGAGGAAAGAGCATGTAATGAAGGAACAAGCATCAGAGTGGCTCATTTAGGCTGACAATGGCTTTTTCTTTGAACTAAAATTCTCCAGTCATATGTGAGCCCAGACTTCTTAATGGAAACTTTGTAACTGTGATTTGCAAAGAGAACTTAAAAACAGTTAAAGACAGACAATATATACTTAACAAAAAAATAAAAAATGCAACAACAACAACAACAAAACTTAGAACTTCTTTAGCAGAAAAATTGGCAAGTGATGTTCAAAAGGAAAAGGCAACTGTCTGACACTATGGATGTTATGAAATATCCATAGATTTACAGTTAAGATTTTTAAGATGAAAAGTAAATAGATTCACTGTCAGTTTGAAAACAACAAATATCACAACTCAGTTTGATTCCTGGCATTGCAAAAAGCTGCAGGAACCCAGTGGATACAACACTTTGCAGGAGCCAGCATAACACACAGCAGGGGTGGAGAGGATGGTAACAGCATCTCTGGATTGGATGAGTTCCTTATGAAATCATTGAACAATATTTCAGGGGAAAGTGAACAGAGCATCAGCCTGAAGTAAACAGGATATTTAATTGTTTTTCAGTCAGGCAAAATTAGGCAAGCAAGTATGATATCTGAATTAGAAGTAACAAAAATGAAAGCAAAACAACAGAAAATCAAGATGAGAGTAGGAACTGTACCTTGTATTGGCTAGCTTGCAGACTTTCCCTCTGGGCTGAAACACCATTTCTTTTGTGGTTTGTAACAAGTAAAGGGGAAATCAGAAAATCAGGCTGTTGGTATTTCCTCCTAATTGGGATTAATAAAAAATTATCTTGTCTTGATATTATTTTCAATTAATAATTTCTTTGTTTCTCAATTACTTCTGAATGTTAGAAAAAGAAAAAAGAAAGGGATTTGTTTCATCATAGCAATGCAGTGACTTTGACTGATCACCCACCTTGTCAGAAACACTTTCTGATCAGTTTTCCACTGGTTATATTTAACCCATACGCCTTTGGGAGTGTAGCATTCTCAGTGTTATTTTTCGCCCTCTTTTACAAGATTGTGCATTGTTTGCCAGAAGCTCCTGTTTCAGAAATGCAATTTCATGTTATTCCACAGGGACACTGAAAAACTAGCCAACAAATACTAAAGATTACTTACATTCAAACTGGAGACGAATAAAGTCATCTTTTCTACTTCTGTAGCTACCAGTATACAATTTCTCTCCCATTGTCACCAGCGTAAATTGTTTGTGGCTCTATTGAATTCAGTTTAATCCCTCTGGAATTACAGCAGTGCAACAGAAAGCCTGTTATCCTCCACTTAATATATCCTGCACTTTGATTTCTGTGAAGTACAATATTTTTAAATCTCTCAGAAATCTTAGCAGGTCCATTCATTTATGTCCTTGCTGCTTGCGAAAAGCTAGAAATCCTGAGCATCACAACTAAGGGTAACCATGAGTGCAGGGCTGCATCTTTCAGTCAGTTCAAGACTAAAAATCCCAAGGTCTTAAAACATATTGCAGTATTCTTACAGACTGAGGAAAACTAGATCTTCCTTTGGGAGACTGTAACTTTCTTCTAAGCCATAATCACTTCTGTACTCACTTCTGCCTCACAATAATTATGAATTAATCATCCTCATTTTATTGAAATGAGCTGCCTTGGCATGCGGTAGCTTCACACTAGCTAACCTTGCTTGTTTCCTGACCCCTTGATTGAGTACTCAATCCCTCAGTTAATGTGTGGATACATGACTACTTGTGAGCAATTCAGGAGCCATGCTGGAGAGGCAGTTTAGTTTCAGACACAGGATGCTGCAGAAACAGCTCTGCTCCTTGTTTATGACTGTCTTCAGCACAGTACTGAGCAACACCCCCTTGAGAGACACCCTAGGCTGATTGTGTATCAGCCTTGTGCCAGTGCTCAGTCAATCCCTGTGTTGTCAGAAGGATGAGAAATCAAGCAGCTTTCAAGAAAGCAACAGTGTGCATTCTGCATTGATTTTTAAATGCCCAGTGTTTTGTTTAGATGAGAGTATAACCACAGTTTGTACAGCCCACTCATCAATAGTATCAGAAAAGGTGCCGACTTAAATACATATCTGTATGTTTAAGCTCTCAGAAGCCTTAGGAGACAGGCTCACCTTTGGCAGAGATACATTGAGCTGGAACTCAAAGGATAGTTATTTTCCCTTCGCCCTTGATTTGATGAATTACAATGTCATTTAGCAGCGTACAGATTTATGAATTGTTGCTTGACTCACCCATCTAATGCTATTAATTTGCATTGATAAGTGAAATGTTCATGCACCTCTCAGCCCTAGAACAGAGAACCTTGAAATGATAATCATACCTCAGGCTACATTTTCATTGAGAGCTGGGGATGTGGTGTCCATTGTTCTCTGTCTTTGCTTACTGTATAAACCCAATGTAGCTACAAGGGTGCCTTGGCAACAGCAGGTTCTCTCCTGTTCTTTCCAGACAGAAACAGCCTGAGAAGTGAGACAGGTAGCGAAGCAGGGGAGCTTAGAACAGGCTGGCTGAGTGATATCCCATGACCCCCGTAAACTGATGTTAGCTCTGAAGGGTGTGCTACTCAGCTCTCTTACAAGAGGACAATCATACGCTGATGCTGACCTTAAAATGAGCTGGTATTCCTTGTTTGCATTTTCGTAAGTCTACAAGAGCCAGGTGCAGCATTTTCTTTGAAACACTTTATTCCCTCCTCCCCGTACCGCCCTGTCCCACCCCATCCCTCCATTCCTGGTTAGCACTAATTTGAGCCCTTATGAGGCATTGTTTCCATCTGCAGCACTGTGCCCTGTGCACTGACAGGCAGTCTCCCACAGCCAGAACCCTGTCAGCCATTATTTCTCTTCCAGCTTTTCATTTCACGTTGTTATCACTACATCACCCCGCAAAAAACCTGTTTTTCCAAGAACTATTCACATTCCCTAAGAAGCTCCCCACCAGATACACACTGACATGAACTGCTTTGTACTCAGAAATTTAGTTTCCTAATATTGTGAAAAAGTTCTGGAGGATGATGACAAAGGATAAACATACAGTGTAGTACAGGTGACTGGTTCATGGACTGTGCAGAAACAAGAATCACTGGAATGATCGTGCATCTGATACCCCGAGGACTTCTCATCACCTGTGGTTTGGCATGTGCAGCTCTGAACAGAGTATATTTGCTTCTCAGAATCTATCATGTTTTCCTATCTCGCCTCTCTCAAAGAAAATATTGTTCTAGAGAAAAGTGATAGTATAATGTGAAAAAACAGAGATTGGACACAGTTTTGTCATTTATTGGTTAAGTCTCAATGAACTAGAGTGATTCTGCAAAGCCATTTCTGCTTCTTCAGTGTAGTGATTTTTACCTCTATGTTATTTTACTCTGGGCATTTCAATGTACCAAAACTATGTAGAAAACAGCTTTCCTATCCAGAGAAGGTTTCTAGATGGATTTTTGACTATACCTTTTGTCACCTCACTTTTCTGTTCCACATTCTGGAAAACAGAAAAAGGTTTATGGGTACTTTTCAGCAAAAAAGATAAAATACTGGAGAATTTAAACTTTCAAAATAATATTTGTCCCCATAACCTAATATTTACTATTATTACTCGAAGAAACCAAAAGCTATCTCTGATCTGAAAAAGCTAAAACTCATGAGCTAGAATTCTCCAAAAGTGAAGCATATTCCCAGGGACATTCTCAGATTTAAAATAATTATTTATTTTAGATCATGAAGAAAAACAGGTGCAGAGATTTTTAGTGAAAAAATATATTCCAGAAAAAAGATTCTATGTATTAAAACGATGTTATTTCATTTCAACAAATTTCTTGAAATTTTGCTTTGGTCTAAGGTTTTGTCCCATTTCATGTATCACATATCTGCTGTTTGCACCTTTAATATAGAATATGGTGTGATTAAATATTTTATTGAAGATACATATAATAAAAATTTCTTAGGTTTTCTTTTTTTTAATTGAATGCAGTAATTACCAGAATGTTTTCACAGATAAAAACTCCCACATAAAAACACAGAAAAACTTACAATTTGACAAATTATTAGCAAATAAAACTTAAACAGCATTAGACATGAGTAACAGAGTGATTTTAACTGCAAGAAAGTACGTGAGCTCCTTGGATTTGCCATTGGAGGATGATGCATTCAGGACTCCATTTATCGTAACCTACCCAAGATTTTGGCTCCCACCAATGTTTGCTGTGGAGTCTAATGGAATTATACTAAGTGTGTTAGGTGTTAGTGTTTGTGACACTCTATTAAGAACTGATTCCAATGATTTATGGGTATATTTCTGGGTTTTGGATTCAGTCTTCCAATTTCGACATGGTTCTTTGTCTCTCTTTTCCTTTATAGAAATGGCATTTCTATATCTACTAGGAAGAAACCAGTAAAATTGACAGATTACTGCCTTTTCTTAACTCTCCTGGAGGACTTGATTTTGTCTCTTGTCCCAACATATCTGAAATCCAATTAAGAGTAATTGACTGACAAAGATTATAGGGACTGAACTGCACCTAAGAGAAAATCTACATTACTAATAATTAAAAGAGAAAAATACAGCACCTGAAAGTTTTCTATACATGGAGGTTGCCTGATGCTCCCTGCTCTGTGCTGGTCCCAGTGCATCTCTGGAGGAGTAGGCCAGATGTATTGCCAATGGCATTTACTGGCTACAATAACTTGGCTCATGAATCCTTTAATTCTTCCTTCTTCTCCCTTTAACCTCACTATTGCTACTTCATGACATGAAGAAATGTTCCCAGATGTGGAAATATTCAAAGAAGTATTCAAAGTCCTGACATTTTATTGCATCCAGATTTTGTGTATTTCTGAAAACTGGTGTCTGTACGTAAACTGGTGTGTTGAAACCAAAGGTGAAATGACTTAAACCATTTTGGCTCAGGCCTATGAATGATGTGGCAAAGGAACTTCTTCCGCTTTCCCATTCCCACTGCAGGTTGATAATTATTCCCCACCTTTTACCAGTGGGGATCTGCCAGACAGAAGCCAGGGGATCAATTTTAGTGGCAGCTAAGAAACATTAGCACTGAATTGGACATTCAACAGAATTTTGATGAATCAGAAAACAATGAAGAATAACAAACCAGTTCAATGTATTTTGAGAGCTACAATTCAGGAAAGCAAACAAAACCCAATTTTTAGACCTGCTATGCACAATTATGGTTTCAAGGAAAAATGTCTAAGTGTGCAGCTGATACACCTGACAAGCTTCTCTAAAATGCTTAGCTGAAGGCCTAAGTGACCATTTGGGTTTTTAAAGCCCTGTAGGACTCAGAGGACACTCTTGTGTCTGAAGAACTCAAATCTCAACCCAGCCTAAGCTGTCTCAAATCATGTCCTTCAGGCTACTCAGGGAGGAAGGTATTTGCAAAAAGTTCACGGGTTTGAGAGCATTTAGCAGAAAACCTGAGAGTGTCCTGGTATCTTGGGCAGATTTGAACACACTGTTCCCACAAATCCAGACGAAACTGGGAAGCTGGTGATGTTTCATTTTAAGCTTGGGACATAGTCTGTGGCACACCAGCCTCTTCTGTCACTTGTCCTTTAATGATTTTGATGTCACAGTGCTTTATGCTCTGGCCAGCCTTCAGGATATCCTTCATGTACGTTCTCAGCCAGGAGCCAGTAATGAACTACATACACTTAACTGTGTGTGGATGTTAAAACCTTACATGTCTTTAATATTGAGATTCACATAACTGTGAATTTCAATGAAAAGTATGGACTAAAATATACTGATCAGCCATCACTATAGGGAAGGATATTTTTGATATTCAACGTAATAAAGTGAACAGGATAAAAAGAGCATAACTGGTCTTGCAGAAAGAGACTTAAATACTTTAAAAAAGAAACATATTTTGTTTTAATTTAGGAGTGCTGGACTGTCTTCAGATTAGAGGGGGAGCAGAATGAATTTCATGCTGACAAAATTAAGCTTCTTTAGAGCCTTTGAAATGTTTCAAAGGAGAGATTACCTAAAAGAGCAAATGTCTGATAACAAGAAGGAATAAAAGAGAATGCCCAGACCAATGCCAGACCTGAACCCATCTGGAAGCGTACTCCAAGGTCTGCTGATGAGCAGAGTGTAACAGAGCCCTGTCTTACAGGTATGTTCTGTGACAAAGCCTTCAGACAGCACAAAGCACAGATCCCATCTACCCCCCAGCCAGGAGCAGCTCTGCAGGACAAGGAAGTAGGGAGAGACAGGGGTTTTTCTGCAGGCATTGATCATAATGAAGTTAGATGTTGGTTTTGTTTCATTTCTGACACTATTTTCGACCTTCTTATTTCCATAAGGTGTTTTAAATCATGCATAATTCATGTTCTCCAGACAACAAGGTATTTCCCACATAATACAGTAGTGGCTCTATAAATTGTGGCTCTGGGACACCTTCACAGGCCATCATCTACCGGAAAAACTAAAGAATGCCCAAAGGCTGCAGTCTGAGCTGCATGAATCTATTTTAAAAAATGGGAAAACCAATCAGTAGATGGAGAAATAACTTCTGGGGACTACTGGTGACACCAGAGGTGATATTTGTGGTGTGACATCTGAATTTCCAGGCTGGCAATGTCTGACCCAGAAATCAGAGGGAAGAGTTATTTAAATAATGCTGCCATTTTATTTCTCTAGGCTCTATATATTCAGCTCAGAGATCCTGGTCTTAACAGGAAAAAAGAAAAAAGGTAGACTTTTTTTTTCTGGTGAATGAATGACATGTTGACTACTACAAGCAGCTTGATTATTAATTAATGAGAGAAGAATCAAAATAATCCCATTTCCATGCACATTATTTAGACTGGTTACCATACGTTTTAAGTTTTGTGTGGTAATTCCTATGACAGATGAAATTATGAGAGTATCCCTCAGGGAAATGAACTGGTCAGTTTTGTTATTTGGGATGCTACAAGCAAAGTTACTATTTTAAAGTAAAATCTGAAATTATGTAAAGAGGAAGGGAGGTGAGAAAAAAGTATTTAGAATTTAATTAAACTTCCAATATTGCAGGTAGATTTGGAAAAGTAAAGGTAAAATACATATATATATATATATAAAATATAAAAAATAAAAAACAAATGAAAATAAATCTATTAATGTAATACAATTGATATAACATAATAAATCTAACATTAAATAATAATAAAATACTAAATAAAATATATTATAGATATTAAAATACATATATAAATGCAACTGATTAGGTTTGTGTTCTTGGGAATTGGATATATTGACAGAAAAAAAATATGTGCTCGTGTTTTTACTAACATGATGCTAAAAATAGATATAAGGCAGGAGAGCTAAGCATGCCAAAGTATGTTCACTCAAACCTATGAGCCCCAGGGCTGCATAATCATCCAGAAAGGCAGACCAAGTGCCAGCATTATCTACCACTCACTAGAAGTTTGTCCTCTTAGTTTAAGCTATTTCTCACCCAGCCAGTGCAGAGAGAGACGCATTCTGCATTCATCTCACCCACCCTAGATGGCTACCTGTCATGGTTTGACACTGGCCAAATGCCAGGCATCCACAACAGGCCTGCTCACTCACTCTCCTCTGCTCTGTAACTGGAGAGAGGAGAGAGAATTTAACAAAGGGTTAATGAGTTGAGATAAGGACAGGGAGAAAACACTTCAAGGGCAAAACAGGCTCTACTTAATGATAGAAAGTTAATTTATTACTAACAAGATCAGAGTAGGAGAATGAGAAGTGAAATAAGCCTTTAAAGACACCCTTTTCTCCCCCCAACCCCTCTCTCCTTCCCACCGATGGTGCAGGGAGACGGGGTGGAGGTTTTGGTCAGTTCCTCACCCAAGATCATCTTTCCGCTGCTCAGGGAGAGGAGTCTTTTCCCTGCGGCACCGTGGGGTCCCTCCCACGGGAGACAGTTCTCCGTGAACTCCTCCAGGGTGGGTCCACTCTCACGAGCAGCAGCCCTCCCAAAACTGCTGCAGCTGAGTCCATCCCAGGGGCAGACAGTCCTCCCAAACCTGCTGCGGCGCAGGTCACTCTGCCACGGGGTGCAGTCCTCCAAGGACAGGCTGCTCCAGCCTGGAAGCAAGGCCTCTCTCTCCATGGGACTTCCTCTGGATCACAGCGTGCTGGGATCCACCTGCTCCGGCGTGGGCACCTCCCCCACGGGCTGTGAGTGGATCTCTGCATCCCCCGTGGGCCCCCGTGGGCTGCAGGGGCACAGCTGCCTCACCATGGCCCTCACCACGGGCTGCAGGGACATCTCGGCTCCGGCGCCTGGAGCACCTCCTGCCCCTCCTTCTGCACTGACCTTGGTGCCTCCATTGTTGTTCCCCTCACATATTCTCACTCCTACTCTTCTCTAGTTGGAAAATTACAGCTGCGCAACCAACTTTGTTATTATTTCTTCTTAAATCTGTTATCACAGAGGCGTTACCATCATCTCTAATTGGCCCAGCCTTGGCCAGCAGCACGTCCATCCTCAGAGCCATCAGGGATTGGCTCTGCCAGACATGGTGGAAGCTTCCAGCAGCTTCTCACAGAAGCCACCACTGTGGCCTCCCTGCTACCAAAAACCAGGCCCTGCAAAACCAACACACTACCATAGGATGCAATGGATCATACAGTGCTGGGTTAAAGAATGGACTTGATGATCTTAAAGGTCTTTTCCAACCTAAATGATTCTATGATTCTGCGCCTGAGGCACTGGTCTCAAGTGACTAAAAAGGTTATCCAGAGGACTAATTTAATTGTAGACAACTATGTTTTATGGAGTGGAATTTCGGTAAGATGCACATCAACTGATCACTTAGTATTGTCTATCGTGCATATGAGCACCCAAAAATCCCAGTCAAGTTCTCTGGGGACTGTGGAGGCCACACCTTGAGTCGTGTGTCCAGTTCTGGGCCCCTCATGACAAGACAGACATTGAGTGTGTCCAGAGAAGGGCAAGGGAGCTGGGGAAGGATCTGGAGCACGAGTTTGATGAGGAGAAGCTGAGGGAGCTGGGGGTGTTTAGCCTGGAGAAAAGGAGGCTCAGGGGAGACCTTATCACTCTCTACAACTGCCTGAGATGGGGTTGTGACCAGGTGAGAGTTGGTCTCTTCTCCCAAGTAACAGGTGACAGGATGAGAGGAAATGGCTTCAAGTTGCACAAGGGGAAGTTTAGGTTGCATACAAGGAAAAATTTCTTCACCGAAAGAGTGGTTAAGCATTGGAACAGGATACCCAGGGAAGTGGTGGGGTTGTCATTCCTGGAAGTGTTCAAAAAAAAAGTAGATGTGTCACTTCATAATATGGTTTAGTGGGCATGGTGGTATTTGGTCAGAGGTTGGACTTAATGATCTTGGTGGTCTTTTCCAACCTTAATAATTCTATGATTCTATGACTATTCTATGCTTGTATAAATAGAAGAATAAAATCTGAAGAGTTTATGTTCTCAATATTGAATACAGAGCAAAGAGACGGCAAATGTAACTAACTCTCAGGGAAAAAAAAAGAGATAATTCAGAAAAAGGCAAAAGTATGGTTAATGTTAATTCATATGCACATTATGGTATAACCATTTCAAGGTATGTTCAACCTCGAAAAAATATACAAAGAGGTGTTGTAGAAGCCTTTTAATGATCACTGTGCACAGCCAGCCACGATGTGAGCAGTGTATACACTGCAGCACTCCCTCTTTGGCACTGTGCCTTATCCAGGGTATTGAGTGAAGGCAACTCCTGGCTAATGTACAGTCCAGATAATCCCCTTCCAGATAACAGGCTGCAAACACGCTAGCATTTGGTTTGGAATAATAGCAAAGTCAGGAAGCCAATCACCTTTATTCCATATTAATTCAGTCAGCATAGCAGTTTTGATATATTCGAACTTGGTTGATTTCGAAGTCTACTGTACCACGGACTCTCCTTCAGCTGCACATCAAATAAGCTCCAAATCCCAAAGAAAATATAAAGATTTTAACTAGTGGTTGAGTCAGCTCTCATCCACATGCGTGCGAGAATGTTTGGTTCCAATTCAATTAATTCTGAATTAAATCCTGCACACTATATATAGTGTAGATGTAGGGTCCTGCTGCTTCACTCTTCTGATCTACTCCTACTGTACCAAAGCAGTTCCTACTACAGGCATAGCCAGACATGATTCTGGGATCACTCAAAGCATTGTCTAAGCCATTCCTTCCTTTAGAGTAGGACCAACTATATCTAGGTGATTTCTGGCAGAGTATGTTTAATATATTCCTAATAACTCTACAGTTTCCATGGGCTTGTCTAGTTCCTGCTTTCTGTTATTGTCCTTATTTTTGCAACCTGTAAACTGAGTCATTGCTATATTCAAATCTATTTTTTTTTTCATCATGCACCTGGAAAACAAATTATTCACCTCCTTTTTATTGGTATTTTCTACATACTTGAAAATTGTTGGCATGTCTGTCTCCCCAATAGCTTTTTCCTTGTTACCTGCACAATCTCAGTCTGTGTAATCTTCCTTAATATAAACAAATTTAAAAGAAAGGCACCAACAGATGCAAGAGTTAAATCCATTTCTCTGAGTCTCAGTCCAATGCTTTAATCACAAGACCGTCCTTCCTTCCTGACATAGTGACTGCCTTGCAAAGTCATCATGTTCAGATTACAAGTAACTTTAATTTTTCGTGTGAAAAATTTCTGAACCTTCACAGGAAGTATTTACAATCAAAATACTCATTTGCAAAGTAATTTTTTAGGGTTGGTTGGGTTGAGTTTTTTATGGTCCAAAGCTAACCCGGAGAAGGGTCTGGAGAGTAAATCGTACGAGGAGCAGCTAAGGGAGTTGACACTGGGGTTGTTTAGCCTGGAGAAAAGGAGGCTCAGGGGTGCCCTTACTGCTCTCTACAACAAAGGAGGTTGTAATCAGGTGGGGTTCAGCCTTTTCTCCAGAAACAAAAAACCAACCAAAAAACCCTCAAACAAACAAACAAAAGCCCCAAACCAAAACAAACAAAAAAAACCCCCAAACCCACACAAAGAACCCCAAAACATAATATTTGAACTGAAAAACAAAACTGAAAACAATATCTTGTTACTTAGTTGACAAGGGGTTTAGTTTTCAACCAGACAGCATTTAAGTTTTGCAAAAACCTCAAAGATTTGGATATTTTTTATTTAAAACAGAAAGCTCTGGATTCTAATCTGAAGCTTCTAAATTGCAGTTTGGCCAGCTGTTCATATGCCCTGCTGTTTGTCAGTTCTCAAAGATTTACCAGATGTAAAAATAATCAGACAGGATAGAGTTCCCAAACTCTGAAACAGAAAAGAGGAGTTACAATTGAGAAAATCAAAATGTAGTACCTAGAGTTTGAATTTCAATTGTCAAAACCATTTATTAATTAAATCGTGTTTTGATAGCTAAATGAAGCATCTCTTGAATTAAAACCAGGCATGAACATAGGATATTCTAAATATAAAAAGTCCATTGCAATTGGCACAAGCACAGCAGGGATAAATGTGATGCCCAAAGACAACCAATCAGAATATTTGAAGATTTAAAATAAGTTTGAAGCATGTGTGCTCATGTAAACTTAGTATGTAACAGCCAACAGTTTCTAAATTGTGCATTTTTTTGTCTTCTGTTTTAATAAATATAGTAAGGAAAATGCACAGGTGTTAAGCTATAGGCTGACTGCGGTTTTTTTCAGCCCAGGAGAAAAAAAAAGTCGTTTTGGATGGAGGACATCCTCACAATTTGTCTGGTGGTTCACATTTTCTGACCCAATCTCAGTACTCAACAGTCAAGTCTAGAGGAGAGATCCCTTTGTGAGCTACATGTTCCCCCACTAAATATTCTTTTTGAGCAAGCATCCCAAAGTGCAGCTGCATGTGAGTTGCTCTTCTGTTTTGTTATCCAAATCTCTTGGGGGAAGGCAGCAGGGACTGCTCAGGCACACATCACTGATCATACCAGAATACACATGTCAATTCCAGCGCCAGCCTGCACTCTGTACCCATGGAGCTGCTTGCTGTCATTGCCTGGCAGGAGCTGTTCCTGGATCATGGCTGAAGATCCACAGAATGTGCCATTTCCATTGGCTCTTGTCCAGGAGAAAATAATAGAGTCATAGAATTGTTAAGGTTGGAAAAGTCCTCTAAGATCATCGAGTCCAACCAATGCAGATAAGATACTGACCTGTGACTCATCAGGTCAGAAAAGCAGGGTAGTCTGATCTGTGAGAAGTGTCCTGTGTCTTATTTAGATTTATGGTTTGAGATAAATCAGTGCTTTCGGGGTTGTTAGGTTGTGCGGTTTTGTGCTGACCCAGAAGTCGATCAGGAAGCAGACAATGACTCAGACATTGTCTCATCAGCATCCTCGTGGGTCTGAGGAACACTCCCCACAGGAACACCTCCATTCCTAACAGGACTGTTTCCTATACGGAGGGGAAGATGTAGAAACAAGTTCTGCAGAAATCGTGTTTCCTCAATGCACAGTGTAGGCAGTACATACATGGAGTTCATGGAGGGGATGTATTTCTGCATTTACCTGTGAAAATTAAGCCCCAAGTTTGTTTCATTCCCTTTCTTCTATTAGAATAGTTAGTAACTACTCTGGTGTTTGCCTCTTATGATGCTATCATTTGTGCCTCACACTTCTGTGGGGCTAAAAGGCTTAAGAAACACAAATCTGTGGTAGAAGTATGGGATTTATTTCTTCTATAAAGGAATCCATAAATTCATGCCTTTCCATTCCCTTCTGGAATCTCTAACCCCAAAGGAGTTAAATAAGGCATTTAGAATCAGTTTAATTACTGCTAAAACTGAGAGGGAAAGGGTGAGGATAGAGCTCATGTTGAATTTTTTTTTTTCAGTGCATTTAGACTGAATTTCTATTCTATTTTTACTCAGCCTTTTTTTCTGCTTCAGCTTCTTATAATTATGGGGCTTTTTGCTAGGCATAAATAAGTGCTCTTGGTACACATGGGAACAACTGTGTGTGAGAATAACTGACATTCAAGGGTTTTAACATTTTCTATTTTGCTACCAATTCAAAAGCATATCACCATCCAGTTTAGCACAATTAAACACCCGCACTAAGGTCTGAATGCAGAGGATTAACAAAACTGCTTCTAACCAGAGCTCAGGCACAGCTTTCTTCCATTTGTCCCAGGTACCCACACAGTCAAATCTCATTTTTCAGCATTTTTACTTACATGAGCACTGAAATGATCTTTAGAAGCTACACTAACAGAACACTGTCTAGCCAGGCCTGTTCCATTTTGTTCTTTCTTATTGAACTGAGCCTCAAAATTGACAGTTGCATAAGAATACGTGACTAGACTGTCACAGTGCAGGAGCCTGTTTGGTATGCATCTCACATCTTCCCCAGGCTTTCTATCACTTAGTGCTGACAGGATGAATGGATACAAAGATTTACTGACTGACACTGCAAAGTTGCCATTGTCAGGAGAGGCAGACACCCTAATGATGTGCAGCATTGCTGAACCTAAGAGGGAGAAGGGAGGAAGAGACAGACATTGTTTCCATGGCTACACAATACTACTTCTTCCACACCTCTTCTTCTCACAGCCTTGCCATCTGTGTCCATTCTGCATATAGCAGTTGATTATGTCTCATTAAAATATTTAATGACTCCCAAGTTGTTAATTAGTGAAGGTTCAAATAGGATTGTCCTTGCTGTAAACATTACTTATATAGTAATCTTGAAAAATATCATGTAAAGCAAATGATACCTCTCTGTGTCTAATTTAACTCCATGTATATCAAGACAACTTGGAGTCTACTGCAATACAATGTCTCGGTAGTGAGTTGTCTGCTCCATCCTTGCAGAGTGTGTTGGTCATTGCAGCAGGGCACTGAACCACAGAGCCTCTTGGGCTGTATTTTTAATCATCTGGTAGTAATATTGCTGACATCTGAGACAGAAAAATAACAAGATTAAAATAACTATCTGTTTAAGTCTCAGCTCTTGGAACAACTCATAGTGTACCTGACTAAGTATTATCTGACCCCCAAAATCAATAGGTGCCAGTGTGTGTACTCATTCAATGGGAAAAGGTAGGCAACTTCCAGAATTATAGATATCTTCTCTTTGGGAAAACCTCCCTTTCTTGTAGAGCTCATGTGTGCTTCTGAAACAAGCTTCTAGACAATGTAATCTTGAGTGATAAAATTAAGTTGTGGTACATAAATCGGGTCTGACTTTGACTTGTACCCTCCAAAACTGTTCAGTAACCTCTTTCCAACCACTCACAGTCACCACGGGCTTTCCTACAGTAATATGAGCTGTAGTGGGACCACTAGAGCAGCTATGCACTTGAGGAATCAATACTATGAAACAGAGAATTAAAGCAGATGGAGAGCTACAAACATGGGGGACAGAGATATCCAAATAAAGCATCTTCACATTTTGAAGGTGCAAGTGACTCATTTAGGGACTTTGCATTCTGTGAAATTCTTTACTGAGAAGTCCTTTTAGATGATTCAAAGGATTTGGGTATGTTTAGCAGTCTCTTTTTCTGCATTATACTGTATTTATTTAGTCACAGTCTGCCAGAGGCAACAGCATTCATTCCTCTGACCTCAGTAGGTTCAGAGAGGATATAACTAATGGTTCTTAATAAAAGAGTAGAGGTGGAGTTAAATCATTTGCAGTGTGTATAGACTCTCCTTCTTATTAAGCTGCTTTATACTAAATTACTTTACTTGTTTCCAGAAATTTAAAGGCATAAGAAAGTTGGTACATTAAAGATACAAACCAGCTTTAGGCTGAAAATATCCAGATGTAAAATAACTGGAAATACTTGAAAAAAATCTCCTAGAAATTACGCATACATTTACAGCACAATTTCCTTTAATGCCACTGGTAATTTTTTTTTGCTACAAGATATAATTAATCTTTAATGAAGAGTATTTGTGGCACAGAAATACAAGTGTCCCAAGAGCTGCAGAGAGAAGACTCACTATTCATTTGCCTGCTGAGCAAAATGAAATTTTTCAGGCCTGTTTTTACAACTCTTACTAGTACTGTGTAGATCTTCAGCTCAAGTGAATCATCTCTGCATACAGTGAGTCATCCTCTGTGAGAGCTGAAGAAGGGGCTTTTGGTTGTTCACTCCCTGTGTTGAGAAATACATGAATAATTGCCAAGAGATGTCCAAAAAGACCATCATATGCTCTGAACTCCACTGTGTTTCTTTGGCACTGAACATTGTAGTGGGTGTGCATGGCCTGGTTTTGGTAGCTGGGTGGCTATAAGAGTGGTTTCTGTGAGAAGCTGCTGGAAGCTTCCACCATGTCTGGCAGAGCCAATTCCCTGATGGCTCTGAGGATGGACGTGCCGCTGGCCAAGGCTGGGCCAGTTAGAAATGATGGTAACACCTCTGTGATAACAGATTTAAGAAGAACAAAGAAAAAGTCATTGCACAGTCATAACTGCAACCAAAGAAGAGCGGAATGAGAATATGTGAGAGGAACAGCCCTGCAGACCACAAGGTCAGTGCAGAAGGAGAGGCAGGAGGTGCTCCAGGCACTGGAGCAGATTCCCCTGCAGCCCATGGTGAGTGCCATGGTGAGGCAGGTTGTCCCCTTGCAGCCCATGGAGGTCCATGGGGATGTAGAGATCCACCCACAGCCCGTGGAGGAGCCCCACGCCGGAGCAGGGGGATGCCTGAGAGAGGGCTGTGACCCCACAGGAGGCACATGGAGAGAGGAGGCAATGCTGGAGCAGCCTGTCCTTGAAGGACTGCACCCCATGGAAGAGTGACCCATGCTGCAGCAGCCTGGGGAGGACTGTTGCTGGTGGGATGGACTCACGTTGGAGAAGTTCATGTAGAACTGTCTCCCTTGGGAAGGAGCCCACAGTGGAGCAGGGAAGGACTCCTCTCCCCGAGCAGTGGGAGAAACAACATGTGATGAACTGACCATAACACTCCCCATTCCCTCTCTCCTTGTGTCCCTGGGGAAGGAGGTAGAGCTGGGTAGGAGGGAGGAGTGGGGGGAAGGGGAGGTTTTTTTGAGGTCTTGTTGTACTTCTCATTACCCTGCTCTGATTTTGTTACTAATATATTCAATTCATATATCTAATTAGAGTCTGTTTTGCCTGTGACTGTATTTGCTGAGGGATCTGTCCCAGTCCTTATCTCAACTCATGAACCCTTCATTATGTTCTCTCTCCCCTGTCCAGCTGCAGAGGGGAGTGATAGAGAGGCTTTGGTGGGTGCCTGGCATACAGCCAGGGCCAACCCACTCCAACATATTAAACAAAATCTGTCTCTGAATTTCCAGGTTCAAAGATAGTGACACCCCATGGTGATTCTTGCCTCCCTTTGATTAACTGAACATATGAAAAGCACAGTATGCATTTTTCAGCTGGTCTAGAATTTATATACATAATTTGCAATTTGACATTCAGGTTTGTGAAGACATACAGTATGGTACTTTGAGTTTTACTACACAGGTTTTTGAGCAGTAATACCATGAGATTAACTGCAATATGGGTCTCTGACTGGAATCAGCTCCTTAGACAGGATAAGGCTCTGGAGTGGGGCTTAGCTTCTCAGCTAAAAGACTATTTGCATAGTGTTTTTTATTCCCTCTGGTTAAAGAAATATTATATGAATTTAAAAACTCCCAAACAGATCCACTCTCTTCCCAGGTACACCTAACACATTAAAGCATACTTCAATCTTCCCAAACAGTGTGAAAATTTTTTATTTTAACCTCAAGTGGACGTCCTCATTAGACAAACTACAAAATATAATGAAATACCTTAAGGCCTTTCATATTTCAGCAGAATTGTCAAAAGTTTCTCAGAGAATAAGGAACCTTACAGTCAGGTTCACTTCATTTACCTTTAACCATCTAAAAAATTAGGTGTCTGGTTTAAGATATGTTTCATCTGGGTGCTTTGGAAGATAGAACTTCTACAAAGCAATTCATCCTACCTCTCTTAAAAAACCCTGGTTCATTCTTTGAAGGTCCCCTCATCCTTTTATAGCCAACAGATCACAGAATTATAGAATGACCTGGGTTTGGAAGGGACCTTAAAGATCATCTAGTTCCAACTTCCTTGCTGTAGACAGGGACACTTTTCACTAGACCTTTCACTAGACATGCTCAGAGGTCCATGAGCTCATAGTGATTTATGAAACATAGGTAACAACCTTAGGCTAGGCATGTAATTGACTGAAGAAGTTAACTGAGATGTAACTCACACATTCAGTTCCATTTAAGGAAGCTCTTAATCTTATTCCATAATATCAACCACTACAGAGATGAGCTGCAAGTCCACAGAACTGAAACTAGCCCTAAGGTCTTTCTTGAAGACAAGTACAAGACATGATATCCAGGACCATATCTGTTTCTAGTTTTATTTGCAAATTATTTAGGTATGTGGCATAGTCAGATGATTTGTTCCTCTTCAATATCCCATTTTAGTCCAGAGCATCTTTTCCTTTCAGGAAATAGCCAATTCCTGAAAGAAAAATATCTAACAATCCAAGGCGTAAGGTGACTAGCAGAATTTAATGAAACTACACCTATAAAGAGAAGTACATTCAACATATTAAACACATGCTTAAAGCTGCTGAAAAATACAGGCATGTGGATAAGATACTTTAATAGAAAACTATGAACAGTCTGTGTTTGGGATACAAGTGTCAGAGCAAAAATCTGATCTATGTTTCCAGCCTGAAGAGTCTACATGTCTCCATAATGAAATGTAAAGAGATAAAAAGGATATACATCAACCAATAAACTAATCCCTTCTGTTTATTACTTTGTATGTACTTCAGAGGTAGAGTCTGAAAAAAAAACCCCACCAAAACAAACCATAAAAAAACCCCACCCACCAAACAAAAAAAGCCTTCTCTTGAAGGGCTGAACTGTACATATCTTGCTGATAGGTTTTTTTTAAATTGTTATTAATTAGTCAGAGACTATCATTGAGTCCATTGCTGCCTGGATTTCTGCATTGCAGAACTGAAAAGCCAGCTGCCTGCTGATGCCTTAAAATAGGTCCGTGAGCCTCATTAACATTGTTCCCAAGTAATTATGTAAAATATATCGTGAATAAAATGATTTTTTGAATCAAAATCTTTAAGAAAATCAGTGCACATTAGAAAGACAGAATTGAAAGCAGTATCTCTTGAAAAGAAAGCTTTGTTTATGTCCTATATCATCTTCACAGATGAAAGTTAGTTGACATATCCAATATAAACCTAGCTTCAACGGTCTGCCCTGTTAGCTTTGGAGAACTTGTCTCATTAATGTAAAATTAATTCTGCAGTTCTTTTTACCATTTGTACATTCTGTGCTGAAAATCTCTTTTCGCTTTATTCTTCTGTCATGATGACCAATTTGTGAACCATCACAGTCCCAATAATCCAATGGTATCTGAACACTCCAGTCTATAGTTGGAGTATTAGTGCTGGAGGAAGTAACAACCTTTTCTCTTTGGCTGAAGTTTTTTTCTTAGCAGCTGGCAAGCTAAAACCAAAAGAATTGATTTTTAATATATCTTTTCTTTTAGAGCATTGCCTTTTAATTTTCTTGCTTTCCATATCTCACAGCCATTTTTTTGCAAATAAAGTTTTACTATGATACTCTTACATGTCATAGGGCTTGTTTAGTTTTAATTTACTACAATTAATTACGTCAAAATATATTAGAATTTGGGAAAGTATGTATTCGGTTTGGTTTTTCAAATAATCAAGTCAGGAATGCTGAATACTCGGATCTGGATTCTGTACATAATATATTCAGAATGAAAGTAAGATAACTCAAAGAGAATTAATGTTGAGCTACTGTACCCTTTCTACCCATGTTTTTCAGCCTATCGCAAACCCTGAGACTCCTTCAAGATCACAACTCATTATTTAGAACATGATTATTAGAATGGCCTGATTCACACCAAAAGTCTATCCTGATTCCAAAAGGTGGCTAAGGCATACTCATGCTGAGCATAAATACGAAGCAAGCACACAGAGTACTTTTCCCTAACATTTTCCCCATCTCTGCTTTATAGCACAGGGATTTTAACAAAATGGAGGTGGTTTCTATGCATTTAGTAACACAATGGATTTCCTGGAACTCCAGGAAGCTACTCCACCTCCTTTAGAACACATAAAAACTATTGAAAGCTATCCTTATTTATATCTGGAAAATCTGGACTATATTTTATCCATATCTCAGGTCCTTTGGGTGGAAGCATTGAAAGCTATCATGCAAAACAAACAAAGACTTTCACCCTCCTCTTCCAACTCTGTGTTTATTGGAGATTTGGATACATTGCTCCATGTCAACTACGAGGTCTGACCAGGTTGTTCAAGGTTTCATCTCTACTTCAAAGGTGCTGATGCCAAAATCTCCTTGGGCAACCTGCTCCACTGCTTGACATTCCTCTGAGGCAAAACGTTTTCATTTTTTGCTTTACTTTAAAAGCATGAACCCTTCCTGGTTCAAATTATACCAGTTGTTTCTCAATCTCCATTTGGTGTCTAGTTGTTTAGATTCATGCTATAATCTTTTTTCCTTCACTATTCAATGTTATTTAAGGGTTTGCTTGCTATAGACCGGATAATTTAAAAAGACCAATGGTAATTCTGTATTTCTGAATATTTCATTTCTGGAAAACATTTAATAGTTTTCTTCATTTTTATGTCCTAGAAATTAATTTCCAAAACAGCAAATTGATTTTCAGCTTTGGGGTTCAATTCCAGCTATTGGCCACTTAGAAAGCTACAGACATGGAAAACCAAAAATACTTGTTTCATCCTAACTAGAACCTGCCAGCAAAATAAAATAATCATCTCTTCCGGAACTATTTTGGTTTAACTTTTCATTCTTACAATACAATGTGGTATTGAATAAATGAAGTTAAGAAAAAAAGATGGTATTTTGTTTGTGACATGTAAGATGGATAGCCCTTGTGATAACTACTCGCTATGCAGATGTTGACAGCCAGCTCCAGACTCACATGGAGTTAATAGTCACCTGGATCAGCAGGCCATGGTGTACACCAAAAAAACTAGGGCTGCAGTGTGACTAGGATGAGGTTAACTGCTGCTCTTTAGAACAGAGTAAGAGTTGGTGGCATCCCAGAGAAATATTCCCTAATTTTCTTAATTTACCCATCAAAAGAAAGAACTAAGCCTCTCCAGGACCTTTTTTCTTCCCTTAGCCTTATTCCTTCCCCAGTTCTGTATCACTCCTCCTCTTTAGCCTGTGTAGGAGGAAGGCCCAGCTCCTCCCTGGATCCTCATCTCTGGAGCAACACAATTCAGTTTTGCAGTATTCAGTTTTGCTTGCAGTGCTGTCAGCAGCCAGCCCGTTCTGTATGTAGGTCGTGGCTCTTCCCTTGTTATATTTATGGTCCTGACCTCAAGGTAACCTGAAGAGATTGTCTGGGTGCATAGAGGACTGATGTTTCTTTAAGTAAGAAGAGCAGATATAGAATACCTAATTAAAATGAAATATGTCAGCTTGGAGTCCTAGACAAATCTGAAGCAGAAACAAAGATGACATTGCTTACTTGTGTAAGAACAGAAGTCAAACTAAATTTCAGTCTGAATTTAAAGACATAAACTCTCACATTTTAGAAGTGCTTATTTAAGGACTATTGTTCATCTTCTTTGACTATTTAATATTTGGCTTTATTTCTTATCTATATCCTGCTTTATTATGACAGTTGCTCTAAATAATAAAATTGTTCACTGGATAGTCTATTAAGGAAAGAGATAAAAAGAGTCAAAATTAATATTCTTATTTATCAGCCTGGAAAACAAAACCAGCAGAAACAAAAATTTGCACAATTAGTACAATTTTGTTCCATGTAATGCAGGATTTATATGAGGGACATTTTCAAGTATAAATTTCCCCAGTCCTATGAATTGCAATCCACATGGATTCTAGTATCAGGATATCATACAAGATGGAAGAACAGCTATGGATTTGAACTGTAATGATTTGCAGATTCCCTGATAAAATTCCCTTGGGCAAACGATGCTTTTTAGGAGTATAAATAACCTGCAGGATGAGTCTCTTTGCATTAGGAAGTCTTCCAAGTCTATGTAAGCTACCTACAATTACAATTTTTTATTAGCAGCTAGAACTGTCTGAATAAGAAAAAAAACCATTGGAAATATAGAATTTCAAATATACATACACATGTATATGTAAATTATGGCCAACTCATTTAATAATAATTTAAAAAATAAGAAATCAGTAAATAATTGAGAGGACAGTGCTTTTGGAACAGAGTGGAACCCATCTCCCCTAATTTTAATTCTCTAAGAATTTTCTGTATGGCTTTAGATAATTATTTCAGATGCTCTGCAGCTGGAAGAAAGGGAGAGGGAATGGTGCCTTCATCCTCAAGCAAGCAGAATGAATCACTCTCTGGAGGCACCTCTTCCTATCCAGACTAGAAAAGGACAAGATATAATCAACATAGACTAGGCTGGTGGGACAGGATTTGGTTCAAGACATTTAAATCTATATGTCAACATAAATTAACGTGCCAGACAAAATTTAGCTTGTCCAGAAGCATAAAAGCTGTCTAGGCTCTCATTAATGTCAATGAAGATATAATCAACAGAGACATGATGTTCTAGAGCAAATTCAGCTGCCCACGTGTAGGTGTCAACAGTTGCATGAGTGAATATTTGTCTGCTTTCCAATAACTTCATTAACTAGATGTTTATAAATGATAAAGCGTGCTTAGGCACACAGTTTCCCAATGGACACATGTATAGGAACAAGAAGGTACAGTCTCAGACTGAATTCTGTCACTATCTTTTTTAAAAGGCTAAAACTGGGTAAGGTGGATCACATAAAGTGAATTGAATAGCTTTGGGAAACTTACTTATTTAAACAAAATGAAATTTAAAGGCAACCAATAGCAAATTTAGATACCTGATAGGAGCACCAGCCATACACATTGTGTGATCAATATAGACACTGCTTTCTTTTACAGTTATAAAAGTAGCTGCAATGTGAATCCCAGCAGGAGGCTGGGCATATGGATGTAATGGGGCGAATCTCCAAAATTATCTAATGAAGAGACATGGGACAGATTAATTATACGACTGATCAGATATTTCCTTATGGAAAGTTTCTACTCTCTAAACTGAGGAAATTAGGAACTTGGAGTCTGAAAGGAAGTGGCAGTACTGAAAATGTACTGAAGAGGTTCCTGAAGAGAAGAGGTTGTTTTAGAAAGCCATGAAAGAAGCGGAAGATGCCAGCTGGAGGAAGGGTCATGGAGAAGTATGGAGTCAAATGCTGGGGATGCCCAGGGATTTTGGCCAATGGCACCTCAAACAGGTAACTCTGAGCAATTGTACGGCAGGAACCAATGAAATTTTCTGCGTGATCTTCCCAAACCAACAGTGATCTCCCTGCTGAGAAGTTGAGAACTATGAGCATAGTCCTATGGGAAGGAATGTGAACATGTGAAATAACTCATGGAATCATAGAATATCTCAAGTTGGAAGGCACCCATATGAATCACCAACTCCAACTCCCTCTTTCTTTCAGAACTACTTAAGACTAAAACATATGAAAAGCTCTAAACTTGTTGATTTTTAAATTAATGCCGGCATCCAGGCCCACTTCAAGTTGTGGCTTACTTTGTCTTACCCGTGACACTTTCGAAAACAGCTACTAGGAAAATGACTTTTATGTTTAGTGGACAACTCAAAATGAGCCTGCACTGTAGCTTGGTGATTCAAATGTATAGTGCTATCATACAAAACCAACAAAAAACCAAATAATATCAAGGATGCAATCTTTCTTCTTTTTGTAACATTGATAAAAACAAAATTAGGAAAGAATACTGGGGGAAAAAAGTGGGAAAATGATTGGGTGATAGAAGAAACTGCCTCCCATTGTGACACTTAGAGAGCTCAGTTTGCCACTGATGATGCTTTTGTAATGCTAAAACATTCAAGTGCTGAAGAATGTACCACCTAATCCTAGAGGGTGAGTAGTTAAAAACAAAACATATGCTGTTTTATGGGAAGGAATGCATATATATACATCTGCATGTGTATGTGTTTGTATATATACTTGCATATGTATATATCCATGAACCTCCTGGTGGAAACAAACATTTGGATATGTCAGCTCTCCAGATCCTGATGTCTTCACAGCAAGATCATTTACCTCTTGGGCCACTATAATATTTTTCAAACTGAGGTTGTCAAAGTGTAGAGGCAGTAATAAGGTAAAACCTAAGAGCTTCCAATATTTGAGCTTCTCTGGACTCCTTTTCTTCTTACACTTTGTGAATCTGCACAGGAGGGGTAGAGTTCATACTCAGTGGAAACATCTTACAGTGGTTCTTGGATTGGTAATTGGACGTTAGACAGTGAAATCTTCCAGTAATAGATAGATAACAGCATGGAAATTAGTAGCAACACATGCCCAGGCTGGCTGAGCAAGCTTCCCTGGGACAGCACAGGGAGCAAGCACCCACTTGGTTCCCAGGCACAGCTGAGGAACCAGGAGGGACCCCCAGGTGCTCCCTCAAGGAGTTTCTCCCCTGCATGTGCTTGGGTGCAGAAGGGAACCTCCTGGGCACACACAGCACTGGAGCACCCATGTCTCCTGTGGGAGGAGGGTGCAAGTCGGGACTGCCCAGAGAGGTAGTTGTGCCTGAAACCAGTATCGCCTGTGAGAAGATGCATGTGTAATCTAAATGTTGGGTGATTGGTTACAGCAAGTATTTCAAAATCTGCAGCTCTTTGTCTGAATCTTGTGTCTCATGTCGTAGTTTATCCGGTTTAATGTCAAACGGTTCCTGAATGCGTGGTCCACTAATTGCCAGTTAATTATGTTATTATTAAGTCAACACATTTCCATTTCTGATGTGATTTGAAGTCGATGAGGCAAACATTTTTTACACATGACACCTGTGTGTGTGTCTGTGAGTCGTGCAGCTATGTGGGTCCCATCGATATAACACACAAACGGTGGCCAGGTAACACACACTGTTTGATGGATGTCTTTTGCTGCATACATGCAGAAAAAACTACTAAGACAGCCATTACATTTCACATAATTAGAAAAATAAGGTTGCAGATGGAAGTGTGTATGTGGATTATAAAAATAACTTGAAAAATTCAATTGTACTGAAGGACAACTTTCTATAAGAAGTGTACTTACTAATGTAGAATTAGTGCACTTCTCTTTTTGCTCAGAATGAAAATACTTTATTTGATTATCCTCCCACACTCCTTTTAAAATAAGCCCATGAGTTATAAAGCTTCTAAATAGCTAGATTAGGTATTTAAAAGGTCATAGTGACATCTGAAAATAGTCCCTTAACATTTTTTAATGTTAGAGACGCTTAAAATATTACACTGGAATGAAAAATAACATAATTAAGACTATCAGGAGAGGTACCTGCTAAATTAGCATAACTTTACAGCCTTTTGTATGGATTTTTAGTATCATTAAACTAATCATAAAATTAATATCAAAAAGTCAAAGGTCAATTTTAGTAATCTCAAGTTTAAGTTGAAAAGCCTCTTGTTGCAGTTTAACAACACTTTTAAGTAAAAAAAAAAATAAATCAGTGTTTTTTCGGGTCCCTGATTAGGACAGAAAGAAAAAAATACAACAAAAGAACCAAACCCTAAAGTATTCTTTCATGTAGCTTCTTTTATCCTTCTAAATCCTGGAACAGTTTAAACAGACCGATAGTATATTTTCTGAAACATCGAAGAAGAATGAATAGGAAGCAATTCCAAGCAATTTACAATGAGAAGAGACCATCCCTCATTAGCCTTCAGTCCAAGTGTGCCCTTTCCTTGGCCTACTTTACAACACTGTTTAGTTTAAACCTCTGGCTCTTGAAAAACAAAGATGAGGTCTTAAAAAGGAAGCTGATTCCTAAGGGCTGCCTTGGCTAAACATGGAAGCAGTTTTTTGGTGCTGCAGAAGAGGTGTGCAAGGGATACTTGAGGTTCTCTGGAGATTGCAAGGTTTATCTGACACTGTAGGTAGTATTCAGATGAGGGTTTGGTTCCTATTGCACCAAGCTCCACCCAGGTTTTTGTTTCAACTGTGCTGTTTTAAAGCCCGCCTCTTGCCTTTAGCCCAGACACTGACTGTAGCACTGATGAGCTCAGGATCTAAAGGAGATAACTAATGGCTTGGAAATTTTTTTTTCAGACTTCGGTAACTGCTGAAGTGCCTGAATGGAAAACATGTGTTCTTATTTCCCTAAACAGAAAACAGCAAGAAAAGGAATTCTCATACCTAGAAAGAGAGAGGGATGCAACCCTTCAGTAGTGTACTGTACAAAATGTGCTCTAAAAAAATCAAGTTTCGTCAGATAGTTTCTAGTATTTTAATCCTACATATTTTGATATGTACTGTATTTAATTGTAAAACTGATAAAGGATGCTGCTGTTCTAAAGACAGAGAGCAAATACGATTTTTTCTCCCCCACACCAAGAAGATGGAGGAGTTTTTACAATACTGTGGGAGCAAAGAAAATTACCCTTGATAAATTTGACTAAATTTTCATACCGTGAGTAGTACTACAAATTAAGTAGTACTACAAATTATTGTACATGATTGTTATATGAATGGATTCAGTCCTAAATTGTTTTTCACCCTCATGCATATATTAATTATTTATATCTGAAATTGCTAAGAGAAGACAGAGAAGTGAAAGAAACATTCTCATGGAATTTTCCTGTTTGACTATCTTCTAGTAATGGATGGCAAAGCTAGATCCTTGAGCTGACTAGATATCTAAATCTGAAAGTAAAAACTGAATTCAGCCATAGCCTGTCTCCAAAATTTAAAGGCTACTTTAAATTTTAAATGTATACAGTTCCACAGCTTTATGAATGTTATGTATCCATTATCTTACATACTTTCTTCACTAGAAAATTGTGCCAATAGAGACTACTTGTAGTGGATAAATGCATCATAAAATCCTAACTTCCTTCTTTCTAGATATTAAATATGAACATTCCTTCAAAATGAAACCATTAAAATGCATTTTCAATGCCTTTAACAGCTCATTTTCAAATTTTCTTTCTGCTTACCATAACCAGTATAAGACAACCATGATTTCTTATGCCTGAAATACTGGCCACTGAAAAAGTGTTATTTCATACTGCATTGTCATTGCTTGTCCTGGGGTATATTAATCTGCAGAGGTGTTACATTAAACTGTAAAGATATTAACTCCACCTGTGGAAAAGACCCTTTTATAAAACCTTAATTATCTTTTTTTATACTATTTATATGAATTCATCAACAAACAAAAATAAAATTCTTGAATACATCCTTCTTGTGAAATATTCATTTATACTAATAGCCTTAAAGAAAAATTCCCAAGTCACTAGTAAAAACTAGATCTGTTGGTGAAATCAGAACACTTCAATCCAAGAGCTTTCAAGTGCTGGGACAAGTTCAGATTCATGCAGTTGAATTTCGCCTACTAGCAAGAAAAGGTCAAAGTCAAGTGTTCCTTCAACACTGAAATCAGACTCCAGAGGGTTCAGATATTCCAATTATCTAAACTAGTCTAGGGTCTCGAGGATGCCATCACCTTACCAACAAGTGTACCAAATATAATAAGAAACCTGAACAAAGTTTCAAAGCTGAGGAATTTTGATGTTGTAAACTTGTTGATGGGCCTTTATATCTAAGAGGTTTTTGCACAAAACTAGGAGGTTTTGTGGTTTGGGGTTTTTTTGTTTGTTTGTTTTGAGTTGAACAACATCCAGAGATGTTTACTTATAAGGTATCATGCACATGTTATCATGACACTTTTCTTTAGCTGACTTTGAAGATTAGTTTATTTCATTTATGTGGAATTCTTTTCTCATGGAAAAGTTTTTACTGATTACAAGGACTAAGACAACAACACAGTGGTATGTAAACATTATTATCTGACTCACTCAAGTTCATTTTCTTCATTCTTTACTTTCTCTTCTTGTTTTACACTCTAGGCATATTTGTTATGTTAGACATATTCTGTTACACAGCAAACAGCTATTGATTCCATCTGTGTGTTTGAAATCATAGATAGTCCAAATGTTAGTTAAAATCTGTTTGTTATCAACAAACTGGTTTAATGAAGAGATGAGAGTAGCTTTTCTTTGTTAAAGGCCTCAAATGATGTCTTGGAATACATTAAACATGTGCAAGGGTATTTATAAATACAAATAGAATAATAACGGTAAAAGCAACCCCATCTTTATTACATTGTTGTGATGTCACCTAAATCCATGTGGGTGAAGACACTGTAGACAAGCAACAATGCAAAGTGAGGAAGACAGATATAATGGACAAAAAATATGCAAAGGACCAAGAACTAATACACCATTTTGATGAATGTTTTTACTGTATAAACACATATACAGTCAAACACAACTACAAGGTTGTTTTTATTTACGTACAAGGACCTTGATTATACCTGTTATGGCTTTTCAAAAGTTCAGGGAACTGGACTAATTTGTAAATGGGAGAGCAGAACTCAATGAAGGGTTACCTTACCTTCTGTCTTCCAGCAGGATGTTGTAGACTGTGCTAATGTTGGCTCTTAAGGGATATCAGGAAACTCTCTTGCTGGGAGTGTGATTCTGTGTGTGTGGTGATTTTGGCTGGGGAAGAGTTAATTATTGAAATTGCTTGTGCAGAATGTTTTCCATCAAAGGAACACAAGGGGTTTTTTTGCCTTTATTAAAATCAAATTTATGTATGTTTAATATTGAAATATCTTTCAAAAAATGTTTTTTCAACTAACATGTTTTGACATGAAAAAGTTTTTCCAGTTGAAATACTTAAATGAACCGAGAGGCTGTTTAAATCAACACAAATAAGTATTTTGTCTAAAGAAAAAGTCTCAACTGACAAATTTCACCCCTTCAAGGCATGATCAAGCTTCAGTTATTACACCAATAAAAAGCAGAGAAACACAGACACCATCACAGAAGGGATACATTTTGCAAAGGGTAATGTGAAGAGGTACAGGTTAGAAAGGAACAAGTCAGTGATGCTCAAATAGGAGTCATGAGGCACTGCAAAGGGCAGAACAGACAAAGCTGGGAGGACAGCACAGCAAGAGATGAAGCTGCATCTGTGCTAAACTCCAGTGCTCTGATGAACATCCCTCTATGGTGTTTAGCACTCAGCCATGTGTTATCCATGACCATTTGAACTGGGTTTATGTGGCAAGATATTGGTAGCACGAATGCTGTAGGTGTGGCTTCTGTGAGAAGAGACCAGAAATTTCTTGTATTTTGGACAGAGGCAGTTTCAACAGTTTCAGATGGATCTGCCGCTGCCCAAAGCTGATCAATATTGGTAGCACCTTTGTGGTAACGTATTTAAGAAAGCGGGAAAAGTACTGTGCAACAGCTGCGAGAGAGGATTTAGAATGTGTGAGAAACAACTCTGCGGACCTCAAGGTCAGTGCAGAGAAAGGGACAGGAGTGCTCCAGGCACTGGAGCAGAGATTCCCCTGGAGGCCCTGGTGTAGGCTGTGAGGTCCATGTGGTGAGGCGGCTGTGCCCCTGCAGCCCAGGGAGGTTCATGTGGGAGCAGAGATCCACCTGCAGCCCAGGGAGGACCCCACACCAGAGCAGCAGGAGGTGCCCTGGAGGAACTTGTGACTCAATGGGAAGCCTGTTTTGGAGCAGACTTCTGGCAGGACCCACACTGGATCAGTCTGTTCCTGAAGAACTGCACTGTGTGTAAATGCCTCATACTATGGCAGGGGACTTCTTGAAATGCTGTAGCCTGTGGAAAAAACCCCATGTGAGACCAGAGGAACAGTATGAGGAGGAAAGAGCAGAGATTAAGTGTTATGAACCCCTGTTCCCCATCCCCTTTGCTGCTTGGGAGCAAGAGGTAGACGAGCAAGAGGTGAAGTTGGGCCTGGGAGGGGTAGGGGTAAGGCACTTGACAATTCCTTCTTGTTTCTCACTGGTCTAATCTGTTTAAATTGACAATAAATTAATTTAATTTCCCTAAGGTGAGCCTGTTTTGCCCATTACTAGTAAGGAATCTCCCTGTCCTTATCTTGACCCATGAGCTTTTCACTGTATTTTCTTCCACTGTTCTCTTGAGGACGGTAAGGGATGAAGTAATTTGGTGGGCACCTGATGACCAGCTAAGTCAACCCACAGCACTGTTTGATGTACTTGCTAATTTGGAACAGCCAGATGATTTGGTTATCCTTGTTTGCAGGGATAGTAGTGCATAGTATCATACAAGATGAGTAAGTCCCTTTAAGTCTAGCAAGGCTCCTTGGAAGAAGGGATCTGACTGGAGAAAGCAGAAAAAAGCAACCTCATTTGATGCTACAGTTGCAGCCCTTCTTTTCAAAGGTACATGTGTGCGGGAGAGGGTGAAGGCAAGATCCCCTGCAGGTCATTACTAAGCTTAGACAGCCAATGGCAGATGGAAGATTAGCCTTCAGATTGCCTTTCTGCACAGGAGCTGACCTCTTCAAGGAAGGGCCCTGGCCAACCTCTCTGCTCCTCAAGGGTGAATGGGACATCTGAGTGGAGGTCAAGGGCGTGTGTCCACGGCTGTGCACCCCTGTCCACACTTCAGGTGTGCTGCTTTACCTTGCTTTCCAAGTTCAGCTAAAGACAGTGCCAGAGGGTAGTTTTGTGTCAGTCAGCTTGGAATAAGGCAAGTTTATAATCAGAGGTTCTCATCTCTGCTGGAAATGCAGCAGGGACTCGTTCTTTGGCCTTGTGAATTGAAGCTATTGAAACTACTGGAAATGTTCACAATAAAGTTAAAAATTGCCTCTATCCACGATAACAAAAATCCCCTTTTCTTTTTTTTTTAACTGAAAACAGAGCTTTACCTAGTGAACACTGAAGTTTTACGGTTGAAGTGAGTCAATTAGAACAGAGCTTTCTTTTGCACAAACATTTTATATACCTTCTTGGCTATATATCTGTTGGCCTTCTCAGTGACCATCTAAATGTGAAAAAAAAAAAAAAATCCCACTAAAAATTTACCATTCTACAAATATAGCAAATACTATTCTCCTGGTTCATGATTTAGTGCTGTGAAAGGTTCTAATTTCCTGCATGGTGCAAATTACTCGGTTATGTGGAGATGTTGACAACAGACAAAAGCTTTTTTTACTCTGCTCTTTGAACTGAGCATTTTTTTTCCAGAAACATGAAAAGATAGAATAATCTAAACATTCCATGTAAAAAAAAATCAATGCAAGCAACATCTGATTGAAAACATCATGTGCTGCTCATCTATGTGGTTTTTTTGACAGTTTCTCTCCCCACTGAAGGGCTGGAATATGAGAAATACAGGCATACGGGCAAGTGGGCTGGCTGATTATCTGCTTATCCAGTTCCTTGGGTGAAAATAGTGTGGAGGTTTTAATATTGCTTTTTGGAATTCATTTCTACTTTGTGCCTTTTATTCAAAAAACAAACCCAAAATTAACAACAAAAACCCCAAAACAACAACAACAAAACAAAAAAGAAAAGAAAAAACAAAACAAAAAAAACCAAACAAAACAAGAGTTTCAGGTATCTGAGTGTTATCTGTAACATTGACTGTGGACCTAAGTGCCAAATAAAAACAAATTAGACATTCAATAAAAATTTTAAAGTGCAGTGTGTATATAGCCCGTGTGTATACAGAAGACAGTGTTACCAAGGGCAGGAGCTTTCCATTAGTCTTTTAATCCTTATATGGGTATTTTGACTATTTATAGTACTTTCAGTCATCCTAATGACAAGGCCAATGCACTTGCCTTCTAGCTTTCTCTTTTTCCTCACCATGTATTTATTTTGTGGTCAGGAAGGCTATTTGAAGTGCAGTATAAGACCACTGGTTTTTAATTTTGGCTCGTCACTAAACGCCAGTAACATCTTCTCATTTCCTTTTGTTGCAGAGGTTTCTGTGTTCCTCCATCAAAATATTGTTTGAATGGCTAAGAGTCTGGAACAAACTCATACATAAGTCATACTGGGATGGGAGAGAGAAATTACACTTACAAAGGGAGGAAGAATGAACAGAGCTGTTTCTTTTGCTGACTCACTGGCCAGCAAATCATCTCAAATGAGAACCAGGGTGTTAACAGATTATTTCCTTGTGTTTTTTTCCCTTGTACAGCAATAAACAAAGGCTTAGAAGTAGTAACTTGGGTAATGCAAAACATGAAAGAGAATACAAAAGGAAAAGTGATAAAAAATTTTAAGGTCTTTCTAGAACAAGAGTTGAAAGTGTTCCCATTGAAGTCAAGTAGAAAATGTCTGTCTAAATATCGCTGGTTTGTTCCTTCTCTACTAATTACATTGGTAAGATATTATGACAATTTTTTCCCCAAGAAATGTAAAAGCAACATATTAATGAGACTGCTTATCAATACATTAAAGAATGATTTCTCTGGAGAGGTAAGATTATGCCTAATTATACCATATCTAAGGGGAAAAAGCAAGCAAACAGCCCTAAAGGGCCAAATGATCTTAAAACAGATCTGGACAAGTGGCGTCCTTGCACAGACAAGGATTATACCACTATGTTATTCTACCCAAGACAGAGCATCTATTTTCAGAGACAAGAAAAGATATTCCTAGCTCTTCTCAGATTGTCTCAAATCACCTCTACTCTTCTGCCTTGTTCACTGCTGTAGATGCAAGTATTGCACTAGGCTTCTCAGAAGTGTTCTTGAGAAAGTAACAGAGATGGAAGATACATCACTTCTACAAAAAAGTGTAAAACACGTAGAGTAGGGCAACCTAAAGCTGAAGGAGAGGGAGCTTATTCCGTGCTCTGGCTAAATGTTGCTCTGTTTGACCTCCCAAGCTAGAGTAAAGTAAAACATAAGAAACATCAGCTGCTCAGAGCCCAGAACAAATAAAAATGTCACAGACTTAGAGGGGTGAATAACGATGATACAAGAAAAATCTTGTACAAATTAATAAGTAATTTTAAAAGTTTTTCCTACTCAGCGTCACTGACCTTTTTCTTAAGTGCCCAGAGCAAATTAAATCCAAAACTCTTCCCATAAAATTAGAAAATCAAAACAGATATGCAATCTAATGCAATTTTTAGCAGGCGGTCAATTTTATGGACTTTTCTGCAATTGTTTCTACACTTGTAAAAAAGAATGAATCTTTCATAAATGGTTGAATTCACTCTTCACCCATTGTTACAATTTGACTTTGAATTGGAAATAGTTCAGAACAGAGGATGAATCTGGCTTATTAGTCCTATACTTTGGGTTTCTGAAGATTGTGATCTGAACTGCATGGTGTGAGATAGAGTATTTTGCAGATAACAAAAGTATTAAATGGTAAGTGGCAATGTGTTAGAGGTAGACAAAAACAACAGTCTTCTGCCCCGTTGGAGTCAGTGAGTTTAAGCTTTGCCTGAGTGAGCTGTTTCAATCTATTCTCAAGCTTAGGGACCTTAACATCAGTTGAGACTGGTGGGTTTTAATGGCAGTTTGGCATGTGATTATGCCTTTTGTTGAACTGGAGCCTGAAGACATATCAAAATTACAATCACTGTAAAGGCTTCCATTGCCTTTTGCTGGGTTTAGAATAGCTCGTTTTGCAAGTGTATAATGAATGAGTACAAAATCTCATCCTCTTATCAGATAACATTTTGCTCACCCTCTTGGGAGTAATTGGTTGTCCAAGGTCAACCGTCTGCCTGTTCTTCCTCAAAGACTGGATCTCTGAGAGCCAGTGGTGTAACTGAAATAGTTCCATTTGAGGTTCAAGCAAGTTTTTCATCTGTATTTATTCCTGTGTATTTTGCTTCCATGCCATTGATTGGCCCTGTCCTTTGGAAAACTCAAGATATTTTTTGAGTTAGTGGTTCTTTCTTCTTCATATAAAGTCTATCACTTGACTGCTACACTGCTCCGTAAATAAACATGTTTTTCCTCTCTTCTTCTAATCACACAGCTCCAATATCCATATTAAAGTATGTCCTTTATCACAGCTTGTAATGTTTGTATGAGACAGTTAAGATTATCTCTAAGGACAAGCATTTATCTGTCCTTGTGAGAAAGGAGAGCATTTCTGTAAAACCCTCCTGATACTCATAATAAACAATAACCCGGAGCTTGTTAGAGAAGACTACTGGAAAAGGCAAACCAATGGCAGTTTCCTTAGGGAACAAAACAGAGGAATCATGGCTGCAAAAGTCCCAACTGAAGTTCCACCAAGCTAATATGATTTAAGTTTTCAGACTTGAGAAAAGCAAGACGAGGGGGAATCCTTAACCTTCATTCTGATGCTGGAAAGTAGTGACAGTACTCAGTAAGTTAAAATGTGCATAGGTCAAATAAACACAGAGCTTTTTCTGGTTACTAAAGCCTGCCTTCTCAAGCCAGAACTTCTATTTACTTTGACAAACAGGATCTTACACATGCTCTGTGGACTAGATCAAGATTATTTAGTAAATAAGTACTTAGTATTTTTGTTCTAGTTATTCTTTCTTGTACATGCTATAAAACGGTAAATTGGAGGATAATTATTCTTTATTTTGAAAATAAGGCCTTTTCACTGCAAAGGCCTTTGAATAAACTAGTTTGGGGACCACTGGCTGTGCAACACTTACATATGTTGGGAGGCCTGAGACCAGGAGCCAAATATTTGTGTTGTCTGACCCACACACATATAATCACTGAATCACAGAATCTTTGATGCTGGAAAAGATCTCTAAGATCATCAAGTCCAACTGTTAACTCTGCACCACCATGTTACCACTAAACCATGTCCCCAAGTGCCACATCCACACATTTTTTGAACACTCGGGGGTGATGATTCCACCACTACCAGACACTTTGGTTTCCATCTAAGCATCACATCCCTGTACATAAGACAGCATGTGGCAGAAAGGCCCTAGGTCATACTTCCGTACTTCCTTTAGGTGGAAGTAGGACTCAAAATGTGCTCCTGTATCCACCAAGTCAGACATAGGATGATTATATCATCTGGATCTAAACACTGGGAAGAAAGTTCAAGAACTTTGGTCCCTGGCCTGAGGAATGCACCCCTGAGAAAAAGGAACTTAAGAGGCAATTCACCTGATAACCATGAAAACCATTTTTATTGCTCCAAAGTACATTCCTTTTCTATATGTGTTGTGTAGGACTGGATGTGTCTTTGACTCTTCTGATAGCTGAGAAGTCATTTCCATTTGCTACTATGATGATGTCACAAATTTTCTATTACTTATCCTGTCTTTTTGGCAGTAGATCTTTTTAAGGTGTTTTTTAGTCTCTTCAAGAGAAAATTGTACAACCAGACAATCAGAGTTCTGTTGTTTTTTTCCATTTTCCTTTGGTTAAGACTTCTTGTTCTGTTCACATACTTATGTTTATATTAACTTCACCTTTACAGACATACAATAGCCTTTTAGATTCCTGAATGGATGTCAAGAGCATTAATTGGTAGATTGCCTTATTTAATAATTTTTTTAAATTATGGCATATCACTAAAATAGTCAAACCACTGAGGTACTTTCTGCATTTTTCAAAGCCTTTTTTAAAGAATTTTTGCAACGATTCTCACTGGGATTTGGCATGTGTTCAATTACTGACCACGTATCACCAACGCACACTTGTAGGAGAAACACTGGCTTCACTGGGGCTATTCCTGGGCTTATGTTCATGGGTTAAGGGTTTTACCATAGAAATTCCACTATTCCCACCTGCTGAAACAGGGTCTGAGTTCCAGGCATATCATTCAAATTTGAGCTATTTAAATAAACTAAGACAAATGAATGCAAGATCTTAGCACATTGAAATTTTTCTCATGTGTTCTTGGCATTTCCACCGAATTCCCTCTGACATTTCATTTTCAGAGCTGGAAATGTGATGACTCTCCCTCCATGAGATTCTATTTTCACTGATACCTTTAGATATAAAGCCTGGAGAATGCAGTGAGAAGCTGGCACGCAGAGAGCTGATAACTTTTAGGAATATCACTTGAACTTATGTGATTTACTGTGTTTCAACCTACTGAATGGAAGTAAAGGAATTTTAAAAAACAGTATCAGAGGCAATGTTGCCAAAACCTACTCCTTGCTAAAGTGTTCTGGATAAACACATTTGTCAGCTGGTTTAAGTCAGAGGTTTAAGAATGCAAAATGCAAATCCGAATCTTTCAGAGCCTCTGATTTTGTGCAGCATGTATAAATTTTATCATCCTACCTGCCTTACGTGCCAAGGGCTTACCTTTACCTGGGCTTCAGTGAAGCCTTCAATACTGTCTCCCACAGCACTCTCTTGGAGGAGCTGTCAGCCCATGGCTTGGACTGGTGCACTCTTCAGTGGGTTAAAAACTGTTTGGATGGCCAGGCCCAGGGAGTGGTGTTGAATGGAGTTACATCCAGCTGGTGGCCATCCACCAGTGGTCTTCCCCTGAGACCCGTGTCAGGGACAGTTCTGTTTAATATCTTTTATTGATGATCTGGACAAGGGGATCAAGTGCACTCTCAATCATTTTGCAGATGACACCAAGCTGGGCAGGAGTGTTGATGTGCTGGAGGGCAGGAAGGCTCTGCAGAAGGCTCTGGACAGGCTGGATTGATGGGCTGAGGCCAATTGTATGAGGGTCAACAAGGCCAAGTGCCGCGTCCTGCCCTTGGGTCACAACAACCCCTGCAGTGCCACAGGCTGGGAAAGAGTGCCTGGAAAGAGGCCGAGAGGAAAAGGACCTGGGGGTGCCGATGAACAGCAGCTGAACATGAGCCAGGAGTGCCCAGGTGGCCAAGAAGGCCAATGGCATCCACACAGAAATCATGTGGCCAGCAGGACCAGGGCGGTGATTGTCTCTCTGTACTCAGCACTGGTGAGGCCACACCTCAAATCCTGTGTTGGTTCTATGATTCTATGAGTCTAGTGCCAGCCTCTAAGGGGTCATGTGAAAACTATTAAGTAATGTTTATTAACACTCCCATGAAGATACAAGCACTAAATTAAGCACTCAACTTCTCATTTTAAAGTAGCTGAGAAATCCAAAAGTGTATTGACAAACCACAAGTGGAATCCCCATCTGGCCATATGTAGTGAAACTGCCATCAAAAATAAAACCTGAAATTGTTAGTAGAAACAACAGGGAAAAACACAGTTTGTTTTTTTCAGTCTACTAAATGAACACTTCTGTGTATACTTCCACATTAATTTCATTGGCATCAGAGCAGAAAAACTGAGAAAAACAAGGTTCATATTACCATCTGAAATTTTATTTCAAGCTCATTCTTTGAATATGGGCAGTGCTTTTCATCCCTATGCTTTACAGACACCTAAGAAGAATAACTCCAACGTGAGAGCCAGTACATGTTTTTCTCCATTTGTCAGGGGTACAGGTGCAGCACAGACAGAAGCAGCAACTCACTAATGTCAGAAGGTCTGACATTAGTGAAAGATTATGAGCAGGCACTCCCAGGTATGAGACACAAAGTTGTTGTTCTTCTACAGCAGTTCTTTAATTTGCTGTCAATAAAGAAATTGGGAATGACTATGCTGGCTGTTAAAAAAGCTAAAAGGTGCATTGGACCATCAGCTTTCACCAGCTTGTGCTGGAGTTCATAACAGGGAAAGGATTCCAAGGGATATCCAGAAAATGTCACATTAAGATCCTCTGACACATACTTTACTAAAGAGAAAAAAACATTAAAAATCGAAATTTTTGCTGTAAAATGCATTATTTCTCCACCGCTAACAGTGTGCCTTGATATATAATTTTCTGTCATTGTAATGAAGTTTGATGGTTCTGCTTAATTTTGTTACTAAAATTGCTTTTTGTGTGATGGAACTAATGCAAATGTACTTAATTTTCATTTTATGGATCTCTATTGTGCATGATTGCACATATTTACTTTTGTTTTTCAGACCTATTGTTCAGCAGTTATTCAATAATTTTGTGAAACTGTTCAGCATCTGCCAGGTTTTTCACATCTTGCCCTTCAACTGTATAATGGGAAATATTTTTTTTCTCTTCTTCATATTTTTTCTTAGAAAGAAAAAGTATGAGACTGCTGTTGACACTGGCAGTTTAATACACTTTGCTTTAAGTGAACAATAGAAAACAGTGTTTGCAAAGTTCCAAAGGGAGGAAATTTTTCCATTATTTTCTTAACAATCTAGCTTCTAGAATAACACAAGACTCTTACCAACACAAGACACAGAGCTTTGATTTTAGGAGAAATGATGAATATTCAGAATATTTAGCACGACTTCAACTGTGAGGTTACTTTTGAATACATAAAAGCTGAAAGAAAACCAGAAACTGGAAGGAGGAAAAACCTCAGAAGGGGCATTTGATCTTTCCCTCTTCAGTAAGGCAGTGGAAGTCTGGCCTTCCTCATAGAAATGGCTGAAAAAGAAGAAATTTTTATGAGCTTCTTTATACATAGTGGTTTATCCTAGACGTACATTGCTGAGTAAGAAATTAATTTTGTTCTTGAATTCATCTTTATATCCAAATTATTTTAATAAGTGACACAGTAATGTTTTGCTATGGAAGATATTTTAAATGTTGTGACTGAAAACAGCTCCACATAAGAAGAAAAATGTGCCAGGTCTTGGTTTCATTCTACTGGTGAGACAGTAGCTCCCAAGATAGCAGCAAGGGAGGGAAGCACAAAGCAAAATTCAGATAGAAGCTGGACGGCCCCAAAGCTGGCAGCACCTTGTCAAGCACCTTGGCCTTCCTGTCCAAGCATGGACACAGACCTGGCCGTCACTTTTTGGCATCTTCACGCCAGCCAGAGCAGCTGCCATACAACTGCCAAAGCTACACTCTCAAAATGTCGCCCTGGAACACACGGGTGGTAGGCTGGCTTCGAATCGATAGCGCTGTCCGGACCAATGTCTCTCGTGCAGGAGGTGCCTGGGTGTTACTGGAGATCTCCCACTCTCTACCAAGTGCCTTTGTCAGGGGTCCCCATAGCATAACTCAAAGGCTACAAAATAAAAGGGCAGGGAAAGGAAAGGGAAAAGAATTATTTGATTCTGGGAGAAATTTGTTTCTCCAGAGAACCCACTGTAATAGTGCTGTCGGGGTTGGGAGGAATAAGGCCTTGAGAAGAATAACATGAGAATAACTTCATGAGAGCAACAAGGGACAATCACCGCCACAGAGGCCTGGGTGAAACACTGCAGAGCTTCAAGGCAAAGGCAGGCTACAGAACTGCAGCTAAAAGTGCCCTAGAACTACAAGGTGAAGGCATTTAAGGTACTAAACAACATTTCTGGGTTTGAAAGACAGTATATTGTGCATTCCCCTCCATGGCTTCGCTTTTTTTTCTTTCTCTGATAAGCAACTGCAGTCTCTTTTCCTCACCTCCTCTGTCTGCTGTTCTCCCTTTCCTTCTGTTTGAACATTTCTGACTGCTCTTTCAAGTGCTCTGTCTCCCGTGACTGGCACACACGCATGCCCTGCAGCCAAAACCCAAGTACCTCTGCTTTGCATTGACAAGTACTTTCTTCCTTGCCTTTAGTGGACACTGTAATACAGAAATAATTCACCTCTACTGAGATTTTAAAAAAAGCCTTCTTTCTGCCTTCCTAATTCTCTGAGCAGCAAAAGTTATTTTTCCTACTTATTAAATAAAGCGCATCTGCCAGCTTTGGAGCCACCTGGCAAAGCAGTCCCTCTGTTCTCTCTTAATGGCCTGTTTAGTGATAATGAGACATAGTGAGATATGAAATGCCAATATACCCTGTCATTACACATCCCTGTGTTTATCTTCGCAGTAACTTTGTATTTGTGATATTTAATAAACTGTTTGCATAACCTTAATACCCTGATAATTTCTGTGATAATTTTTAATTTCCTAGAATTTTTCTACTCTAGTGGTCTACATTAAGTTTCTTTATGATAAGAGATATTATAAAAATATGTCTTTACAATAGTTCCTTCTTTGACACTGTCCTGCATGAAATTCTTCTCTCTAAACTGGAGAGACATGGATTTGATAGATGAACCACTTGGCAGATAAAGAATTGGCTGGAATTGGTTGCACTCAAAGACTTGCAGTCAATGGCTCGATGTCCAAGTGGAGACCAAGGATGAGTGGTGTCCCTCAGGGGTTGATATTGGCACCGGTGCTGTTTAACATCTTTGTCAGTGACATGGACAGTGGAATTGTGTGCAACTTCAGCCAGTTTGCCAATGACACCAGGCTGTGTGGTGTGATTGACACGCTGGAGGGAAGGGATGCCATCCAGAGGGTCCCTGACAGGCTTGAGAACTGGGCCTGTGCAAACCTTATGAAGTTCAACAAGGCCAAGTGCAAGGTCCTGCACTTGGGTTGGGGATTCCAAGCACAAGTACAGGCTGGGTGGAGAGTGGATTGAGCGCAGCCCTGGGCAGAAGGACTTGAGAGTGTTGGTGGATGAGAAGCTCAACATGACCTGACCATGTGCCCTTGCTGCCCAGAAAGCCAAAGGTGTTCTGGGCTGCATCCAAAGCAGTGTGAGCAGCAGGTGAAGGAGGGGGTTCTGCCCCTCTGCTCTGCCCTAGTGAGACCCCATCTGCAGTGCTGCATCCAGCTCTGGGGCTCTCAGCACAAGAAATATATGAAGCTATTGGAATGAGTACAGAGGAGGCCACAAAGACAATCAGAGGATCGAACACGTCTCCTATAGGGCTCCTCTCTCTGTAGACTGAGTTTTGGGGCTGTTCAGCCTGGAGAAGAGAAGGCTCCAGGGAGACCACAATACACCTTCCAGTACTGAAAGGTGCTACGAGAGAGCTGGAGAGGGACTTTTTACAAGGAATGTAGTGATAGGACAAGGAGGAATGGCTTTAAACTGAAGGAGGGCAGGTTTGTGTTGGAAAAGGTATGTTTAGACTGCATATTAGGAAAGAATTCTTCACTATGAGACCTGAAGACCAAGGAAGGGAAATGTCCCATTGGCATGTGGATTTTAGTGATACGGGAGGCAGTGGTTCTCCAGCACATAAATCTGAAACATCTTAGAAACAGGGTGCTGCAAAATAACTTAAATAGCTGTTTCTAGAGGCTGGAAGTAACAATTTTATTACTAGCAGTTATTATGTACTATTTATGGTAAGCAGCTTTTTAAGGACTGAAATGCAGATTGCGGTCTGTTAGATATCCTTAATAAAACCAAATATAGGAAAATACAGTCCATAAGGACACAGATTTTGAAAACAAAATAAAAAGATCAACAACATATCAGGTGCGATAGAGAGAAAGAGATAACTGTGTAGTTAGTGCTTTAGCTTGTGAAAAATGTACAAACAAATGCCAGGAGGAAGAAATTGGATAGCACAATAAAGAAGATGAAAGGTTCTGGGGGAAAAATCAAGTAACTGGAGCATGAAAACACAATACTGGTAATTAATACAAGTAGGCACAGGTGAAAAAAAGCTTACAGGGGAAAAGAATACGTAAGTCACTCAAGCTGTGCAGAGTCAGAGTGCAAATGAAAATTCAGTAGCTAACACAAGGAAAGAAAAAATCAAACTGTGGCTGGAGGAACTCGAGATGTGCATTGACAGCACAACTGCGAGTAGGCAGATCTAAAAGATGGATATATCTTCCTTTCTCTGGGAGGTCATGCAAGGACACTGCCAAAGAAAGTGGAAAACAACAAGATCTTTAAGAAAATATAGAAAGGAACACAAAACCACTGAGAACACAGCCTATTGATTATAAATTACTAGAAACCATACAGCCCATTAAAAATCATGAACAAAAAAAAAAATCTAAATCCTATTGAAGACAAAATTGGACTGTTCTGAAAACAACCAGATGACATCTTATTAAAAAATCAGTATTTTCTTTTTTTTCCCCTCTCTCCCCTCTTTTTTTTTTTCCTGCAGGCAGAAGACTCCTTTTCATCTAAACAGCAAATGAAGTAATTTTGCCTTTCCCACTTTTATAAAAATGGTTGGGCAAGAAAAGCAAAACAGCATTACTCACAGGAGATATTATTTCTGCAATAATGAAGGGAAATCAGTTTTTCTTATGAAATTAACTCAACCAAGGAAAATGTCAAAGTTTACCTGTGATTTGGGGATGCATTTCTGAATAGTGACTGTATGGAATTGTTCTGTGTTTTCCCCTTCTGAAAAGGTCTCCTCTTCAGCATTTAACCAAACAAGGAGAGAAATAAAATTTATTTATGGAACTGCCAGTGGCTACTATTTTTTTAAATCATTACTACATCTTAAATATCTGCTATCTGCATTAGCCTCTTTCTATCTCTTTCTGTCTCTTAAGAAGCACCTTATTTAGAATAAGGTAAGCTCACAAACTGATTGATTTTAAAGAAAATGCTCGATATATCACGATACTTATTAATATAGGCTGTCCATATTTAAATCCTTGCACATCAAGTGAATCAATGTGGCTACAGGAAAATGTCTTAAAGCATTTATTCAATCTGTGCAGTGAGGCACATGAGGAAATGGAATTTTAATGACAAACTGCTTTAAACAGTAAATAGAGGAAATCCAAACTGTCATTTAAGCAGACATTCATGTGAAAAAGTACTATAGTAATGCATGGGAAGGCTGCTGCATAATTTCCATCTGAGACACAGCTTTGCTGAGATACAGCTGACTTGATATGACACTTGGCAGAAAAGCAGCAAACCATTTAAACTTTCAAGGAATTTAAGTAGAAGAAAATAAATAGAATAAAGAATGTTTGTAAACTGAATTGTATCACGTAGTTAATAATATTGTGTGTATTTTACTTCAGTCTCCTTTTCTTGACACTGAAAGTGTTAATCAGACATTGAAAATAAAATAGTGCCTTCACTGAATATATTAAATGAAACATTTTTAAGTGCAGCCATTTTTAATATTTATTTTCAGGAGAAATGCACAATAAGCATCTACTTGCCACCTGTGCAGTGCACCTATTGTGGTGTTTTGGTGTGTGTAGCAGTTTAACTTCTACTTACATGGGGCGTGCTCAGCTTGGATGAGAGCACAGCAGAACAAAGTAAGGTGGCATCACAAGCAATTTAGGTTCCATGAGTTAACTAAAGCCTTGAGCTCCCATGTGGATGTCAGGCAAGGAACTTGAGAGCAAAATTTGTGAGAGCTATGCTGAATCTCTGCTGCAAGCTGGGAGAAAACAGAAAAAGGGTTTATAGATAGGAAAACACAGTAGACACGTCACGTCCTTGTATCCTTACAGGAACATTTAGACAGTGATTCAGGGTGCATTACACCTGAAAGGGAAGCTATGAGATTTGTTTTATGTCATGATATTGCCCTGATATAAACCTGCTGTGAGGGAATCTCTTTAAAAGCAGCATTTAAGATCAGAAAATCTGACAGGTGTGGATGCAGCACTTTACATGGAGACCACAGTATAGATCAGATGTTGTATCAGAGCAGAAAACTGGTTCTAGCTCAGTTTCATAATTTTCAAATCTATAATTTTGATTTCTAGGCCAGCAAATTTTTTATAGACCACAGAATTTTCTTTTTGTGGTTTCTTAAGACACATTTTTCATCTGTGGTAAAGTATACATTTTATTAATTTTGACATGTTAAATCTGTCACACAGCTCTGACTAATCATCATTTGTTGAATAATTTTTACATTACAAACCTCTCCATTAATTTTCCTGGGTAATTGAAAAGTGTAATGAAAAGTTTTACAAAAGTGTTGCCCTATTACTAGTTCAGCATGTTGCCATACTCAAATCCTGTAAAGCTAGGGAACACTTCCAGAGTTTTAGAGCAGTCTCTATAATGTTCTATTTATAGTCTTACATGGCCCTTATCACCGTGGCATCTGACTACCTCCCAGGCCCCTATTATATGATACAGCTACCTTCCTTTATTGCAATGCTCTTACATAATTTTTCTGCTTGGAAGAAATTGAAGAATGTTATTTTTGGGTTATTTAAAACTGCCTGTGTTTATTTTTAGCTGGAGAGGTGCCTCTTGCACAGGGAAAATGATGCTTTGAAGCAATTCTTCATTCCATCAAGAGCTTATTGTATAACTGCAGACCATTACAAAACTCAGTGCCTGCATAAATGCCTGCTCCACAGACTGGGACTGAATTTTGCCATGTCCTGAAACCAATCTGCTATCAAAGTTTGAACTGTTGGTAGCTACGGAGAAACATTAGGTCTTCACTGACAGAAGTCATGGAAATCTTGAGGAAAAATAAATTACTGGTCATCTTCTAGAGAGGTCAGAAGTATGAACTGGTGTTGAAACCCTGGGACTCTATCAAACTGGTGGTTGCAGTCACAATGACAGATCATGTCTATGAGAAAATTAGGGGAGAAGAAGCGGCAAAAATGTGAGAAAATCTGCATAAGGTACACTAGCAAATTTACAGTGACAGTTTTTTGTTTAAAAGCTATTCATTAAGTCCTAAGTGCAGCTACATTTGCATGCACCACATATTTGTTTTACTCAGAAATTGTATTGTATTCTGTCTCAGAAATTTGACTGAGAATACTTTACTTCTATTTATGAATATTTTATACACAACACCCCAAGGTTTAGCACTTTGTGACTTTTCCAGACAGATGTCACTCTGGTTGATGCTTCTGTGGAGTCTAGAATGCAATAGTTCTGTCTCAGTGTCTCTCTGGCAGACAAAAACTGCAAAAATTTATGGAAATATGAGCTCCCATTTATTATGCATTTTTAAATCAGTGTTAAGATAGCAGACTTACTGAAAATAATCATCCAAAAAAAAAAGTTTTCAGAAATAAGATTTGTTTTCTTTTTGTTCATTCATTTTGCCTTGAGCCAAACAGTTCCACAAACATTTCACCATCAGTAACAGACACAGTAATCAAGAAGTTAAGTAGCAGAATTTGTAAGTATAAATGAGCTGATCTGGAATAAGTAAAGAAAGATGGCAATAAGTTCCAAGAATGGAATGGTTCCTCACAGAGTTGAAAAAGTTCCAAAAAAACACTCCCTGACACTGCTTAATCTAGTATTAGTGCCCAAGTCTTGAAAAGCAAGGGTTGGAAGACATTTTTAAGCACTGTCCCTATCCTATGTAGGCATTGTATCAGAGCCACGTATAGCCATTGTCATAAAATGTAAAAGCAAATCACAGATATTTTTGAACACCCTTTCCCAAATTCCAGGGTTGCCCTCTCTTCTATACCAGCTTTTGAATTCAGGTCAGCATAAGGGAACACATCCATGAAGAGTGATGGCAGCATGGGGCTCACCACCACTGCCAGAGTCACTCAGAACAGGGGTTACTGACTCAGGCTGCTTTTGCCCATTTGGTCAGGAAGGACTTTAAAAACTGAAATTATGATGCCTAAGAATTATTAAAGTCACAAGTGAGGTGTTGTATTTTCCTCTCGTTCCACCCACTGCCCAAAGCAAAAGGAATGGCACTCCCTCATGGTACATGTCACGGTGTGCTCCAAGAGCTGTGTCTCATGCACGCCCACAGCTACATTTCATCACACCTTGAGCACAAAGCTTTCGTCATACAGAAGTCAAACACCATGTAGATTCTTAGTTTTCTTTCTCACAGGACCACTACAAACCATAAGTGTTTTTGTAAAACCTGCAACATGCTTGTAACCAAAAATATTGTCCTGCACTTGCAGACAGTCACAGCTCTTGCTGGTCACTGCTCTGAGCTTAACATTTCCAGAGTCCCAGATCTCCTTGATACAACCAACCTTGAAAAGGACCTCCACCAAAACTATACTTGTGTTTTTACAACCAGAGAAAAGCTGCCAATAGCACGATGCCCCAAAATACATAAGGCCAAAAAGTGGATAAAAGCACTGTTGCATTTTTCCTTCCTGTCCTCTCAAAGCAGAGCAGTAAAGGCAGCTACAACACGGAGAAGAGAAGCTGCAAGAGCAAAGGCAATACTGAGCATTCACAGTCACAGCCTGTATTGATGGTCTCTGGAAAGCTTTCAGAGAGACTTCCTCCAGGACCCCTGTGAAAATGGCCTCAGGGGTGCTACTGTCAGAGCCTACTATCAGCTTTTCTACCCAGGATCTGGCAGATGCAGAGAACACTTAGCCTATTTCTTTTCCTATAATTTAATTGCAATTTGTAGCTGCAGTCTAGCTACAGCTAAATGTATATTGAACATATATTATTTTGCAGCAAGCACTATAACCACTCCTCCCTCCTCTTCCCTGATGAATTTTGGCTCTGTAGAAAACAAATTAACTTTGAACTCTTCTGGAGACTGGAGGAAGCGCAGGTATTAGGTACAAAAGGTGCTTTCCCACCACAGCACAGACACAAATAAATAACTGCAGCTTGGTTCCCTTCCCCCAGACACCAGCATAGAAAAAAAAAAAGATCTTTTTTTCTTCAGCATAAAAAGCAAACCCATAAATAACTTATTGAAAGGGACCGCTCTTCTTTTAATGTTGAAAAATGGTTTGTAGATATATAGCATATCTATAGTTTTATTATCTTTCTTCCATCTTCTTTTTTATCCCTCTTAAAGGACCTCTGAGCTCACTTTGAAAGAGCGAAAAAAGTCATAAAGTGACAAGACCAGTTTTATAAGGAATCCTGTCAGTCCTAATCCAGAAGGAGGTGATGAAAGAATTTGGGCCACTTCTGTTCTTTTTGGGTTCTATAAAAAAAAATTAAAGCAGTGAATCTGAAGGCTTAATAGGGCATAAAGCTGTAGCTTACGCAACCTTGCTAGAGATTTTCTGCTGCTATTTTCTGTTAAGCAGTTAAGTTGCATAGTAGCAAGGTAAACTTTGTACTGTTTTTGTATGAGAAATGCTCAGGATGAAAAGCTTTTTCAGCACAGAGGTACTGCAACCAAATTTGTTCAGTCCAAGATATGTAGATTCATCTTATTTTTTTATGCTGTAAGAAAATAATTTTGTCAGATGGCCTATAAATACACAGAAACAAGTTCCAGAAGAAGAGGTATCGCCACAAAAAAAATCTAATTTCCAGTTTGTAACTAAAAGCCTGAAAGATCTGTGGTTTTTCATATTTTTCATTTCCTTTTATCACTTCTGTGGGATAAGGAGCAAGATCTCACTGCTCTCCTAAGGGAGGGGTTCTATTGACAAAGAAACAGTCTTATGATAAAAGCTCTGGTCTTTGCTCACATTTTTGTGTTTCACAGGGCTCCACAGATTTCATGCTGTCAGCTGTGAATACCTCTCTCCCTCTTTGCTAGCAGTCTCCTGGAATTCAGGGAATGACTGAGAGTTTTTAACTTGATGGGATGGAGATGGCTGTTACGAATAGAGATGTTGGTTCCTCCAGAACGTCAGGAATAAGGCAACTCTTGGTTTAAAAGTAAAAGAAATATAATTTATTAATTAAAAAAAATAAATTTAGTATACAACAAACCAAATTCCTCAATTAGAATCAACTTAACTGGGTTCACAGCGACCAAAGACTCTTATAGCCAATTAGGCTACAGACCCAGAGCAAAGGTCCGCAGTGCTGGGTTTTCCTTGGGCCAGTCCCAAGGAAGGTATTTTAAAAGGCAGGTCTGACACACACAGCACTGGGCTTTACCAAGGCTAGTCCCAGGTGAAGAAGCAGCTCCTGGCTGGTGACAGGAGATTTTATACCCTTCTGGCCCCTCCCATCACCGCCCACTGTCCAGCCTCCAAGGCAGGAGGTGATTGGTCGAGTCACTTCAAGGTCCAGGTCATTGGTAAAGTCCTTTATCCAATGGCTCGCTTGGATCTAGGGTGCAGTCTCTGGGGCATGTCTTCTGCCTTTTTGGCCGGAAGATTTCCTAATTGGAGCTTGGTGACAGGTCTCCAACTGACTGCTAAATATAGTCTCTGGGCAGTTTATATGGGTCTTTTCTCTCTGGAAAACAACTTAACTTAAACATTAATTTAAAGTACATTTGCAAAGTTTTATAACTTGAATTCATTACATCAACTGTAACAAGTGAACAACAAGGGGCATACAGACTCTCTAACTCTTAGTTAGAGCCACTCTCTAAGTGGGCTACTTAACAACTTACTCGTATTAACAACTTTAACCACCTCAACTTAATTAACAACTTTAACAACCTCAACTTAATTAACAACTTTAACAACCTCAACCTAATTAACAACTTTAACAACGATGTGAAAGCCAAACTGATATTTCATTTATGACAAGAACCACTACCAAGCCTTTCTTTCTTCTCAAGCCTCCCTTCCACACAGCTTTTATCAATGTTATTTCTAAATGTGTTTCAAAACACTGTTAGTCTCCAAATTTTAGCACTCAGACTGCAGGTCTGCAAGCATGAAGGCTGCTCATCTCTGTCCCCAGGGCTGAGACCCCTTGTCCCCAAGGGAATACGAGCAGTCCTGCTGGAATAATTTTTATGCCAGTTTTATCCCACAAGCTGTCAGAAACATAGTCTGACATCTCCTGCAAGGAATTATGAACATGAGTGTGCAAAGGTGATTCGCAAGAGTCTTCTCTACTTCCCCTGTGCATGAGGGAGAACATCTTGCCCTCTTCACAGTAACTTTTGCAAATTGCACTTGCCCCAGAATCTCCCACTGAGGTTTTGGTACCATTCTTCTCCCACTCTGTGTTCCACCAAGACAGCAACCTCTCGACAGAGCTTTTCTGTGCACCACGTGCTATACAACGTGCACTTCATAGACCACCTCTTAGTTTTGTGTATGACACCACTTTGTTTTCATCACCAGCTCCGGTTTGCTTCTTTATATCTGTAACAGAATTCAATATATTCCTGGTTCTATTCTTCTCCCTTTCTGGGTAATAAGGATTACCTTTTGGGTTTGGGTTGCCCTAGACCATCCAATATGCTTATAATAAATGGAAGTTCCAACTTTCTGAGGAAATAGAACATAAAATTCCTTTTCATCAGCATAATCCTTCATGGCTCCAAAAATATATTTTGTTTCAGAAATGTTAAAAATAATTTGTAGTGGTAGAAATTCATGACAGAGCATTTTCAGATAGTCTACCTTCAGTGTCCCACTTCACTCCCTCAAATTTGTATGTACACACATCTCCTTTTTTAGTGACAATTTTGCAGTTTGCTCAATAATTATATGGATCTCAAGTTTTGTTACACACATTAGTATTATATAATATAGGAGTTCCTTCACAGAAGAACAGAAGATAATATATACTATTAAATGTTATAATATTGTTATAGAATTGTACAAACAAGTTTTTGAGCAGTTTAAATTCCACATCTATTAAAATTTCATTAGCTTATGATCAATGGGCCCTTAATGTATCATTGGATCATTTTATCTGTTTGCTGCCTACACTTTTAATGCAGTTTGACTGCTCCTATTTTTTTGAATATAAAACAACCCAAAACCTTTATTCCAATATCCTTCTTAAATATAGATGTTGTACAATAGAAAACCTGTGGATCACCGCTGATGACAAATCCTTAGTTGAAACACACTGTCCCAGTTCAAGGGCATAAAAAGACTAAGCGTCCCAGTTTGCCTGGCTTTGCAGTGCAATCTGTTACTCCCTTTTCCAAGTACAGAAGTGCTTCATGACCTTTCGTACTTCCTGAATTTTCTGTAAAGTTTGAAGAAGGCCATTGAAGAAATGGCCTCTGCAATGAATGATAAATTTAGCTATTTTGTCTCCAGCAATCACTGATAAATCTGTCGGACATTTACTTGGTTCTGGAAAGGGTCGTTGCACTTTTTCAGCATAGTAGATTGATTAAAAAAAAATCTATTCAATGTGTCTTTGGAAATTTGTCATACTGAATCCACAAAAGTGTCATGTAGGTAATGCACCTAAATCATAGCTGAAAAACCACAATCATGCATCATCCATTTAACCTGGCACTCCACCTCTAAGCAGGAGGCATCTAGGGGTATGTGTTCAGCTAGGTTCAGCATCTACTGCAGAACCAAGAAGGACATGGAGTTCTGGTAGTTTTTGCTGTTTAGTCTCATTCCTTATTTATTGTTTCTGAAATTACAAGGCCAGGCTCATAAAATCTGAAGTACTGTATTGCCAGACCTCTTTGTTAGGGCAGTGAAGTTGTCTTTACTACCATAAGTGATAAAAAGCATATTTGCAAGCCTCTGCCAAAAGAATTCAGATGAATCTATTTTCTGTTGAACTGAGTGCAAGTCTAGTGACCCACGAACTAAAATCTCCTCATGTTTCTCTTTTAGTATTTGTTTTGAGACAGGATTTTTTCCTCAAACATGTGTGTTTAATTGGGACATATTTTATTAAATTCCTGCTTAGGGATTGCATAGTCACATATCTGCTAAAGATAATTTGTTACACAACTTTATACACATAACAGTTAGGGGTATTAGAGCACCTCATGGATTTCTCAGGATCAAGTTTTTAGGGATGGGATAATGAAATTGAAGATATTTTTAACCTTTTCAACAAAACATGGAGAACTTCAAGATTTCAAATATTGCCTTGATGCTGTTCAGTCAAAAGCCTAAAAGCTTGTTTCTACAGAAGGGAGAAGAAAAACATTTCAAGACTAGTGGAGGTATAGTATAAGGTAATGGGGTTTGGTTTTTCCTCATTGGCTTTGGGTTTTTTTAGAAAGCAAAGCAAAAGAATTGTTCTTCCTCTGAAATCTATGGATGACTATTTTAAAAAAAAGGTAGATTTTTAAGATGGCAGGGCAGTTTCCTCATCCTTACAGGCTGTGGTCACAAGAAAGACTTGCAATCTTTCTTTCTTTCTTTCTTTCTTTCTTTCTTTCTTTCTTTCTTTCTTTCTAAGGCCTTTGGGATTCTAGGAAGAGACAATGTTGTGTACACAGGACAGTGCAGCTCTGGGGCTCAACAAAAGCATTTATTTAATAACACTGAAAAGGGAGTCAATATTTTTTTGATAAAACATTCCTAAAATAGCAAGTCTCTCTTAGAATATGTGTTTTAGAATGTATTTCTTTATTTTAGGAAGGGTCAGTTTAAGATCCCATTTTTAGGAGATCCCATTTTTAGGAGCGATTTTAAGGGGCATTTACTCTGTTCTCCACTTGGTTTGCTGAGAGTAAGAGAAGACCTTTCCAATGAATAGCCCCAAACCTTCACATTTACTTTATTGATTTGCATCTCCCCATGGAATAATTGCATCATAAGATTTATTCTCTCTTTTGTTACTCTGTTTGATAAAGTCCAGTATATCACTCATCTTCACATCTGAGAAAGGAGTCAAATATACTCAGCTTGGAAAAGAAGAGATGAAGGTTTCCAATTTATAATATTGTAACTGGGCATCGTTCCCAGTCCATGAGCTAGAGATATGGGCTTCATAACAGACTGTAGGTGCTGTAAATACTCATTTGCATTTGGGAAGACACTAAATATCTCTTGAAATATGCATGAAATAAATATTTTCCTCATGTTTTTTCATCTGTTCTCTGGATCCCAAATACAGCAGTTTGTGCTTGGAGGGTGGCCATTGAAAATCCTGTGTGCATACATTAACTAAAAATTTATGTTTGATTTCTTAATGACTTAAAATCTATCATTTTTAGATGCTTTGTGAGCATAAATGCCCAAGGTAAGAGCAAAACCTTTTCCTACTGTAGTGTCTCAACCCAATATCAAGCTCTCATGGCTTAATCACACATAGAACTTCCCATACAACTCCCAGGACTTGAGAATACTTCTTTCAGCATTCACTTAACTAGAAAATAAAGAAAGTTGAAAAAGATTAAGTGCTTGTGGCTGAAGAACATTTAAAGTTTAAACGAAAACCAATCCCAGAGTGTTTATACGCAAATATATATTAAAAATATATAAACTGTATGTATATATAAATCTCACAGACTGTAGATTCTTTTCTTAATTTTGAAAACTGTTTAAAGTTCTTAATACTGACAGTTCTCTATGAAAAAGGGAAAGAGTATCTAGCCATAGGGCTGAGTATGCACTGGAAAAACAATTGTCAAATACATACTAAATAAGACCTTGCCCTCAAAGAATCTAGAACAAACAGTTGAAGAGGAAGAGAAATAAAAATAAGAATATGGTTTAGACTAGATCAGACGCATAGTTCTTAGCTCATAGCAAACCACACATTTTCTAGTTATCCTTAGGGTAGTCCAGAAATCACTTTTATCTCTGTGCTGCCTGTTAGGTGTTCAAAGGGATGTGATAAAGCAGATAACAATACAGGGACAGTCTCAACTTGTATCCTTCCTATAGCCCTTCAAAATCTATTACTCAGAGTGACAGGAGATGCAAAGTTTGGGGCCACAAAGCAATATCACCGTTTTGTTACACAATTTCTGGATGGGGCAGCCTGTGTGAGAAGTCTTTTTTTTTCTGCTCTCCTTGATTAAAGTTAATTCATGCAGCCCGGATGACTCTACAGAGTTATCAAACAGCCTATTTGTAAGGATCTGCTAAAAGCTAACATGAAATTGTCAGGAACAAACCGTGTCAAAACAACCTAATTTCTTTCTATGACAGCATAAGAGGCCTCATGGATGGGAGAAGAGCAGAGGATGTCACATATCATGACTTTAATAAAGCTTTTGACACTGTCTGACATGACATTTGCATAAGAGAACAAAAGCGCTGGAGTGTGGGTGAGACAGCCTTTAAGGTCAACATGCAGCTGGCTTGAAGATGCTGCTTAACAAGAAGATATCATTTGTTTATTGACAAAATGGAAGAAGGTGGCAAGAGGGATATAACATAGGTCTGTCCTAGATCCAGTACTACATAGTATTTTACTTAATAAGTTTTATGATATTGAAGTTTTGAGTTTGGAGGGACGTTTACCAATCAGGAAGGCAGGATTTAATTTCAAAACCATCTTACTAAGCTGAAAAATGTGAAAGAAACATATGGTGTAATTCAAGGCAATCAAATAAAAAAGCAGAGGAATGATGAATAACATGAATGTATAGTGGGGAAAAACTAATCAGACACAGGGGTATCCAGAAAAAAAGAAGCAAAAGTGAGAAGATCCTGGAAATATTACAGTGTGAAAATCAAATGAAGAGGAAAGGAGATGAAAGGCTGCCCAGGTGGTTGTGGAATCTCCTTCTCTGGAGATATTCAAAACCTACCTGGATGCAACCCAATGCAACCTGCTCTAGGTGAACCTGTCTTAGCAGGTGGGTTGGACTCGAAGATCTCCAGAGGTCCCTTCCAACCCCAGCCTTTCTGTGATTCTGTGATTCTGTGATCCAAATATGTCAATTGTTGCTAGAAAGGGGAAAATTATGAAATATTCTCTATACTCTTTGGAATAGCATGGAAGTGCCCTTGCCTTTCAGTGAATCAAGTATATTAGGGTGCAGCTCCCTGGAACAGAGGAAAAGAGCAGGGCTTTCTGAGCCCCTTCCAGTACCATTTCCTTTGATTTCTCTGAGTTACAGATGTACTAGTTAGGATTCCAGTAAAAAACTACCTGTTCAGGGAGCAATTTTATGGCTGCCATTACAAACTGCTTAGAATACCCCATCTTCACACTTTACTTCCTTCACTAGAAATCACACCAGTAAGGACCATGACACCAGCTACATTGCTGGAAAAGGAGCAATGAGAAATGGCAAGTGTGCACGTTAAGACCGATGTAGATTTTGTGGAGACAGCCCATTATAGCTTAAACACCCTGGATTGTGATGCTCCCTGACACTATGAAAGAAGTAACACTGATGGTATGATTTGTATTGTACACTTGTCACTGTATAAAACTGAACCTTAAAAATTTCCTCTCATGGAAATCAAGATTAGAGTTCTCAGAAATCTCATATACATCTCTCAAACATGTAAGACAACTGAGTAGCTTTAGTCAATCCCAAATAGGCTTTGTGTTCTTTTATTACTATTTCACCTTAACACACATAAATCAAGGTTTAAAATCCATCCTAGACTAGAGGCAACATAAAACTTCTCATTTAAAAATAACTGTCAAAAAATTTGTTGAATATCCCACTCAGTGGTAATTTCACAGCAGATCAGTTTACAACCAGTGAAAAGCTGAGTTTCTGGGTTTAGAATTCTTTGTAAGATCTTTCAGCCTCAAACAGTTCACTTCAAAAGCATTTTAAGAGTAAAACAAAGCATTGCTTACTGATTCTGTAGTCTAACAGCATGTTCTGAACCATGTTACTTAACTACTTTCTGCTTCAAGGTACTTACTTCCTGCTTTCAAACTCAAGATGTAACCATTTTCTATATATTATTGCATATTTTATTCAAGAAAAAATAATAAAATGTGTTAAGAACCCCCCTAATAATGTATAAATCTTTCTGCAAAATAACAAAAGCCAATGTCCTGACTCAGTAGCATTTGTATTCTAAACTTTCTCATGCGACCCACATTGCCCTAATAAGCCAGTGTCTCACAGTCATTAAAATATTTATCCCCGTTGGTCACAGCATCCTTTAGAGGAATGTAACTACTCACATTTCTCAGGTGAAAAACCAGGGATGTAAGTGCATACATTTGGCTTTGAAGCACCAAACTTCTAATTATTCAACCATCTTGTGGAATCCCCAGCCCTGGTTTAGGTAGGCTGTTTCCCTATACAAGGGGTAGGAAGGCTTGCTTGTGGTGTAAATGTAGCATAACAAGTCATATATGTAGGAGAGACAAGGTTTGACACAAATTTGTACCAAACCCATTGATGTTTGTTAAAAAACTCCCACATTACCTCACAGTGAGAAACTGGGAGTATCTTAGTGTGCAACTCACACAGCATATGGTTTCCTAGAGTGAGGAAAGGGGGTTGAGATACCTAATGTAATCCATCCAAAACCTGGGTTCCTGGGCTAACCTCATCCTTTTTCAGTTGAGAGATGAAACTGGAACTGTCAGAGATCAATTTGTCCCCTCTGCAGATACATCACAAGACACTATCTCTCTTCTGTTCCCTTCAGTCCTCATGATAAGCACATTACTTCCATACCAGCTGGGTCTGTGAAAACACTTCAAATCTCTCTTTCTTCCTCATGTCCCACATGATTTTTTCTGCCTTCAGACCATGAAATCTTATTGGTCATGAAGAGTAACTCCCTCAGTTTGCTATTGAAGCTGTTCTAGTTTCTGTAAATAATAAACCCGTGACTGTGGAGACTAAAATCAAGGTCTATTTACATCTCAGCTGAGTGCTGTAACCATCAGACTGCAGAATCTGTCCGCGGCTCACCATCTGGCTCAAAGATTGTTTCAATATTCAGCAGTGTAGATCAGATTTGAAAGCAGAGGAAAGGTGGGTGGCTTTGGAATTTACTGATATAATTTACAGAGACCAAGAAAATCCAAGTAGCTCTGCAGTTAGATAGCAAGAGGATTTTGAAGACTAATATTTTGGATTTAAGCAACAATCATTGGCAAAATCCCACTATTTTATGAACATAGCCTGAAATGTCTTGCTCAAAGTCACAGTACGCTGAACTTGTTGCAGAAAAGGGAATTGCTTCTGAGTTGTCTTAGTCCCAAGAAAGCATCTTCATCACTGGGCTTTCATTGTCTCCTGAGTTCCAGCTTCTCTTGTGACACATTATCTTTTCCTCCCTGCACAAATACATACAATTTTGAAGCATTCATAAGACCAAACAAAAAACAACAAAGGAGATAAAAAAGTAGCTATAGAAAAAACCCTTTCATTACAAATCTTGCTGCTGTTACACCTTAGAATGAAAGAAATTATTGCAATCTCACATAGACAACCCAAGTTGTCATTTCCATTCAATCAATTTCGTTTTCTCCTTTACTCTGAAATTAAAAATATTTTTATCATTTGCAATTTACAAAGCATATTAAAAAGCTTTTTGAATCATCTGTATCAAGAATTACATCAAAAACTTGTAACAATTGTTGTGAGAAAATTCAATACATATAGCTCAGTTAAGACTGTCAAAAGCAAGCATAAAGCTAAGAAAGTTATTCCCAATCTAGTTGAAAACCTCAAGATATTTCTAACTACAAATTGAATCTCAGTGGCCTCAAGCTCTCAGTTGCCTCTTTGAAGAGGCAGTTCCTTTCTTATCATAAAAGGAAGCAATTAGAAAGTTTGTCCTTTTTACTGCATCTTATTTATATATTTCTGTGCAAATGGCTTTCATTTTGCTGTAGAAAACATTTGTTTGGCCATATCTTTGTGCTGCTGCAGAAGTTTGCACATGATTTCAAGAGAGTAATACTGGGGGGGGGTTAATATTTTTTGTCCATTTGTTCATACTGAAGTTCTATATGTGTCAATAGGGAAGCAAAATCCGGAGCACATCACAGGAATCACGCCAGGATATGAATTTTTCCAGAAAAGAAAGAGTGTGAGTGTCTGTCTATAAATGCATAAGAAGACACAAAGTTCTTTCTGTGCTCTATCAGGAAACAAGAAAGCTTGGCTGGTGTGAGGAAGGTATAAACAATAAACAGGCTGATTTCGTGCTGGTCCTGATACCCACAGGTTTGACCTTAGCTTAGAGGCTCCAGCTGCATCCTGGTGGATGAGGAGACTCTGACCAGTCAAAGTGGTGATGTGGCATATAAACATTACTTTATGTCCTTCAATTTAAAGCAAATATACGGTAGAAGTGTTATGGTCTGAAAAAATAAACATTCATTTGGCTTCAGACTCCAGAAACAACACTTGGCTTAACTCCCACTCCAGTTCGCATTTTGGGCAGCTTTCCTTATAGTCTCATAAACCTCTATTACATAAAGGAATTTAATTATTTTTACATTTGGGCTGCTTGAAAGGATGATATTCAGCATACTAACACCAAAGAGAATTTTATTTAGTCCCTACCAAAACACCAGCATAGCTGCCAGTACAGTGTGTAGCCTGTATTTACAGATCAGGATTTAGATTAAACTCTTCATCAGATGTGCAAAGCACAGTGTGTGCTTACTACCACGTGAAAAGGTAATAAATTGGGCAACTTCCACCTTGTACTCAACCTACTTCCATAGGAGGGGAGGGTTCAGCTCTCTGAAGGTCTGTCCTTCAAAAGCGATAGAAAGCCTTTAAAGCTATTTTGTAATTGTAAAGTGTTCACCTTTAAGAAACTGATGTATAAAGTCATCTGGACTAAGCTGTACAGAAATGAAGGTTCATGGTATGCAAACAGAAAGTCATGTGGGTAAATGACATTTCCATTTCAAGCACAATATGCTGAACTTCCATTTAAGAAGCTTCAGTTCATTTCCTGTGTTACTGCAAAAATACTCAGGCTATTCAACCTGCAGGACAATGTACAAGGGTGGGAATGTCCATCTAACTGACTGCCCTTGCTCTGCTGCCTGGACTGACAAGGGGGGTCTCACCCAAACAAGTACGTTTGATTCATCCAGTAGTGTACCTGTAGTGAGGGTCTGAGTGCAGTAGAGTGTAAATGGAGACTATCCCTGTTCATTCATGTATTTTCTATGTCAATGGGGGAGGAAAAGGAGAGAGGCACATTTCAGAACAGGCCGCTCACTTTTGGAAGGAACAAGCTTCATACGAGGTATTAAGTTTTCAGCCTGAGAGCTAAAAGTACAGATGGTTTCCAAACAAGCAAGAGACAGCAGCAGCTCACATCTAATTAGGCATTTTGAGGACATGGATTGGACAGTGTGGTCTGCAAGCATTTCTGAGGGAAACAGGTGCCTTGGTGATGCCACCATGCAATGGTGGGGTTAACAGAAGCAGAAAGGCTGGGGAAAGAAGGAAAACTCACTGCTGCTGAGATCGTCACCAGGGACTCTAATGGCTCAGCTGATCCAAACTCTGTTTTGTGGAGACCATGTTGGAGAAACATGGGTCAGGATATCCCTTTTGGTCCTTGTGTTAGTTTAAAAGATGTCCTTTCCTGACCCAAATCTTGCCTTGTGTGACCCAATAACAGCAGCAGGTCTAGGGGGGAGATCTCCATCATGGCATACAGCAGTAGGATGGTTGCCTCTAAGGAGAAGCCATCAGTCCAAAGCACATATTCTGCCATTGCTGCTGAGAAAAGAGGCAGAAAATCAGACAGAGATAAGCTCCATATGAGGAAGACTCCTGTCTAATTCCACATGATGCACCTGTTCACTGGACCTCAACTGTTACAGACTTGAGGAAGAGATAATTCTCATTTAACTTTTTTTTTGGTGTGTTATCACTCCCCTCGTAATGTGTGTGCTGCTTCTGAGTTCTACATAAAACACAATAAACCCCTCAATTTTAAAGTATTGGCTCTATTTTCGTCAGAAGTTCTCATATGGTAGCTATGTTCCACCTAATTTCCAGTGCTCTTGTTTGAAGTGGAAAATATTTTTTACTTTTTTAGCTATTAAAATTGTCTGACTCTTTTAAGAAAATGGCTTCCAAGAAGGAGTTACAAATTATTATCTTTTTAATATATTTCTCTGGTTTTCATACCTTCTGTACTCACTATAGCAATATTAAATGGTAGCATTGTGATATTCCCCCAACAATGCATATTGCTGACTTCCTTGGCTGAAATACGAATCTATCAAAACTTATTTTGATAACTAAAAAAAGAATAAAGAGCAAATAGGCTGCTTCTCTCTGTGTCTCTTGTTTCTTTTAATATTTTGCTAGGAGGCAAACAAAACCGAGCCTTACTTATCCAGACCTCTGCCCTATTGTGTCTCTTTAAATTAGATTTGCTGCAATGCAGTATTTTGTTTACTCTCCTAGAAATGAAGGACAGTGCTAAGTTGCTACAGAACCAGAGACTGCAGCAAACAGTCCAAGTGTTTGTGATAGCTCGTGGGTTTTTTAAGGTTTCCTGTACTTTGAAAAGAAGGCTTAGAAAGGTTTTGTGAAAAAATAGCACAGTTGGAGAAGTAAAATAGAGTTTAAGCTTCACAAGAGAGAATAGAGAAATTAGTCATTCTGATTCCTTTGTAAAGGAAAGGGACGGTAAAGGTAGGTGGCAACACCAATGCTAATATAAGGCATGGGGATTACACAAAGAATAAAAGCTACTTATCAGTTACTTAAGTTGTTGCTTTTGGGGTTTTATACTAATAATAGCAGCTGAGAAGGTTTTTGTGGTGCTTTTTCACTGCTCAGAATTTCCTAATTTTTTAATGATTTAGTGGATGCTGTATGGAAGAGAAATTACTGCTTTAGTTACTGACTAGGCACACATTGTCACATTCACATGGTGTTTATAATGTACACATATGCATAGGTAAATATTAAGAAACAGAAGCTTTGTGTGTTATACCAGGTCCAACAAAGACACCCACATAGGAAGACGGTTGCTGTTAACATATTTTTGTTATTTGCATGCTTCACTATCTCCCAGCCATACAGTGGAGCTATGATCAGCTGATGTCCTGAAGTCTCAAGCAGATCTACTTTTCAATGAGAAAATTACCCATTTTATTTATAGAAGACATATTTTGCCAAACATTTACAGGCAAATGTGCAAACATATGTCTGAAAGAGTTAAATACAAAAACAGTCTGTAGATGATCAATAGCCAAAGACAGAGAAAAGGAAGAGGAAGATGACAAGGGAACACCCAAAGTGATGGGAAGCAGAGTGTGTGCAAGCCCCAAAGCAGAGCAGGAACAGAAGCTCTTTGCTTCCCCCTGTAGGGGAAAAAAACAGTCTGACCAGGTCTGATTTGCATATATTATTTTCATTATTATTCATACATCAGTACACTCCACGAGACTCTGTTCTCTGCTGTGCTCTGTTTCACAGATCAGGAGACACAATGTATGTAAACACATTTGCAAAAACAAATGCTGAAGAAACTGAGAGGTAACAGCTAAAGAAAAGAGGTCACCCTTAATTACAGTTGTCTCCAGTTGGGTAGAATTTTTATGGAGGCTTTGTATCTGTTTCTTTAATTTATTACACAGATGTCAGTTGGTACAGTTCTGCTTCTGGCTTTTATTGGAATATTATGAATTCAGCAAAGTTTTGAGTGAAATCTCTTCCTTGTTCCCTTTTTTTTCTTTGTTGCTCTCCTTTTTTTTCCTGTGGTTGCAACCCAAACTATTTTTTTCCCCTGTGTTGTTTGTAAGCTCTTTATGAGATCTTCTCTTTGGTTTTTGGTGTTTTTTTTTTTCCATTTTCATCTTTCTTTGTTCATTTGCAGTGGAGATATAAATGAAGAATACTGAGAATATTTTTAGTAGCAGATTTATACAAGAAAATCACTACCTATCCTGACATACACAAAAAAGATATAAAATTTAGGACTAGTCTAGGATAGCACTTCATCTCATTTACTCCCAGCTGTGTGAAAATGTAGACAGGAAAATGTTACTGAAATAAGGAATGGTTTCTTTCAAAACCTCACCTATTGCATGTAGATTGAAGTCTGAGAACAGTTATACACTCACAAGACCACACCCTGATTCCTTTAGCCTTTCTGACACCCACAGCACAAATCAAAGCATTCAGGATGAGGAAATTTTTCTAATCTGACCAAAAAGTCAGCAAGTGCCACCAGTGAATGACTCAGAGCACTGGAAGGTGCATGACTAATGTAATGTGTACATGAATATTCCTTGAAATGCAAAAGATTAGTATTTCCATATGAAAGTGCAAATTTATTTTGATGCTTTCAAAAAGTTAAGGTCACCATCTGCTTTGGATGGGATGCATCTTATCAAAGACTTTTATACCTGAGCTAGTTGTTCTTAGCTCCCCCAAACAGGGAGGAAACACTCTCCAAAAAAAAATTTCATCCCATCTTGAAGGAGGTATCTGAAATGGAGAATTACAGTGAAATATACCATAAATAGATGTACTTCTTATTACCGACCACAAAGACAGCCTCGATACTACCAAAGGCGCAGGTAGTTCCACTACATGCGTCTAAAGTTAGAAGAGATCAGTACAATATTTCATGTAATTAAAAAACCAAATCCTTGGAGTGCTTCTCATTTTTAATACTATCTTACTACTTAATCATAATTAATCATTGTTAATAAGGCTCCAGGCACAGCTACAGGACTTTCCATATTTTTTATCTACCTCCTGTCCTCATTTGTCTCTTGAGGAACAGATGCAACACAGTGCTGATTTTCCCTTCCATGCAAATGACTTTCCAGTGTACGAAGCCATGGAATTATGTCTGGAATATAATGAAAAAATAAAAAAGTAACTTTACATTATACTCTCTGAAACACATTAGTTTTAGTAAGAAATCCCACGTGCTTCTGTTCTGTCATCCTGTTCACGTAATCACTTGACTAGCTTACCCTAGGCAAAATGCCGTGAAAACTCTCAGTAAAATTGTGGTTATAAAATCTCTTAATTCTGTGAGCTAAAGTCATTATTTATGGTGGTTTTCAATGTAAGACTTTAGATTTTTAATTATTGTTCTTGAATAAGCAGTAAACTTTTAAAGATTAGTCAAATATGTTTCTTTGTGGAGTTACTCTTTATACCTTCTAATTTCTTTTTTTAATTTGCTGGAATCTATATTTAGCCATGAATGAGCTGCCAAGAGCTATTTGTACAATTAACAAGCAGTAGGCTAATTTTTTAAAATTTGTTCTCATTTGTTCTAATTTCTCATTTTCATTCCTTTTTACATTTTTTCATGAACATAATTGCAGATTTTTTTGTACTGCTTATGATGGTAATGCATTTAGTTACTTACCATATATATTTTGAAATATAAAAAATATTTTAAATCAGTAAAATATTTTAGAAACAGAAAAAAAAAATTAGTATATTTTTATCAATAAGGTTTTCCCTTTAAGGAATATTTTTCTCAATCAATTTATGGATCAAAGTATTTATGGAGATATTGATGTGAATTCAAAACTCAAAAGAAAGTTACAAAGTGAATTTAAGATGCATGTACAAAAAAGAAACTTTATGTTAACACCTGCTTTTAACTATTCAATTATTTTTCCCTTGGAAAGAGGGATTCATCAAAACAAAACTCTTCATAAGAGAGTGATGTTTTCTATGAGCAGTTAGAAAAACATTCTAAAATATACTGAAAACCAATTGTTTTAAAAGCTTTAAACTCTCCAAACAGCCTGCCTATATACTTTGAAAATAAAAAATTTGAGGTTTTGCTCTTAAATTGCTTTTCAATTTAAAATAGTGCAAAATAAGAAAATATTAAAAAAATAAAATCAAAATGGGATTGTTCAAAACAATCAAAATGAAATGTTTTGACTGAGCAACACAAATTCTCCTGTTTTCCCTAGGGAAAAATTCTGATGATTTTGTCTTTCATCTTACTTCAAGGTAGGAACATTTTCTATAACCTTAAAAATTCTTAGAATTCTTATAAAAACCATGAGACAAAAATTTCAAAAATACAAAATAGTCAAAGAAACTGACAGGTGTTAAAAGCAGTGAACTAATTTGAGAAAGTATCAGTACATTTTCAGATAAGTAAGGCTAACAGAAGTAAAAAAGCCATTTATGTACATGTTACCACCAAGTCATTCTGTGGTTAAGAAAAAAAACCCAAGAACTGTATACCTCCATGTATTGTAACTTCTTCAGTTACACTGAAAAAGTCTTTGCTTGTCTACAAGTCTGCTGTCTGATTTAAATTCTGTTTTTGAGAAGAGAGAGAATCTCCCATAGAGCAAGGCCCATTCCAGCTCGCATCAGGCTGAATTGCCTTCTAAGGAAATATTCTTTTTTTGATTTGGCAGTTCAGAAAATATTGTCAATCAGCTTTATATAACTAGATATCTAACTTTCATAAAGAGTAGATAATGTCACCTTCATCTAAGGGGGCCTTCAGCTGTCCTTGCCTTGAAGTGCTTCTGGATTTTGCTCTCCAGCACTGACTGGGGTGCAGAACTATTGGTGAGCAATATCCTGCCAATGACTAATGGAATTATATTTTCTAAGGTGGATATGCTTTGCTGGATTATTGTAGTTCTTCTATGCAAAATCAGTGCTTTGGTTTGGGATCAGGCAGGGTCAAAACTTATCTAGGCATGGCAGGGAAGGAACAATGAAAGTAACATCACAACAGACTAATAAATCCAATTGTCCTCCAAGGAGATTTAGGTTAATGGAGATTACAGGAGTGGGCAGGCAGTTCAGCAAAACTTATCATTTATGATTTTTCTTCAGCTGTTATTTCTTGCTCTTGTTATTGCAGAAAGCTGGTGATCTCAGCTGTGACAACTACTTAGTTCAAAAGGCTAAGGTATCTGTGAAAATTCAGACCCTTCCAGCACAAAGCTCTGTCTAAAAGTCCAACAGTTTTGAGAAGGCAACGCTTTCCCTCCATCCAAGCTGTGACTTTGACTACTACACCACAATTTCATAATGAGTGATGGAGTACCATTTCAGGCTATTTGAAGACAGAAGTCTGTCTACTCCCAGTCTATTCATACGAACCAGAAGTTGCCAAGCATTCTTTCAACATTTATCCTATTTATTCTTCTTCTACCTGTTGTGAAGTGGCAGATAGTGGCTCACCATGTGATGAGCAGGGGTGTTCACAGCACACCGTATGGCAGAGTGTCCATTCATACTGTAAACATCATGTCTCTGTGGCACAAGGTTTAAGCCAAGGAATGCGTGGTTTAGAGTCACAGAATCATAGAATCATTAAGGTTGGAAAAGACCTTCAAGATCATCAACCTTTGACTGAATACTGCCATGCCACTAAGCCGTATCAAAAAGTGTCACGTCTATTCATTTCTGGAACACTTCCAGGAATGGCTACTCGATCACTTCCAGCAGGAATTTACCAAGATTGGACATCAGAGTGGCAGTCCTTGGCTCTTGAGAAGCAATGTGGTTTCTGTTCCTCTTCAGGAGTCTTGTGGCACACAACTGCTTGTTGTGCTGGACTGTTGTAATTGCTACGTGGGACTCCTGAGCGACACAGACATGACATGTGGGACAAGCACATGTGACCAGGAGGTCCTGGGCTCTGCAGCAAAAGAAAATATTTTCCCATTGACTTGTTACAGGACCACAGCACTGGCACAGCACACAGACCCCTCAGCAGCACCCTGTCACCACCTCTCACATTTTCATTGAATTTATTTATAACAGCAGAAGCATTTTAGGAATTATGAGTGGGTGTGTGTACAGGGTATTGAAAGAGCTCTGGCATGCAAGGAATCTCTTGAATCTTTGTTTTGTTTCCAGGTGCAACTGGCCAAATTGGCTATCCTGTTTTGATGTGCTGGCTACAGATATTGCATGGGGAAATGCAGAGCAGCGGCTTCAAACAAGTACTTAATTGAACATAATATTGTTTGTAAGCAGTAAAGAGTCATAGTCCTCTGGTACAGCTCAGTGCTAATGTATCTTCCCTTGTGGGAAACAATGTCTGCTGTATTCTGAAAACTTCAACTTTTGGTGCATCCATAAATCAGCTACACGATTAATTTTTATCTCACAGGGCTCTGTTGTGAAGGAGACCTCGTCTGAAATCCCTGGCTTCTATTTAGCTGCCATCTCCAGTTTCAGTAAAGAGCCACGAGAACTCTCTTCAAGACAAAATATAGCATATTTCTGTAAAATCCTCAGTGAAACAGACTAAACCATCCTTCCTGCCTTAGTCTCTCACTCTTCAGATTCACCGCTATTTCCATGCTTACATAACAAATTATTGGCTTCTCAAAATATTGCTTGGAGGATTTGTAGGTAGAAATAAAATTCGTAGAATCAGTCCTTTCTTCTGTTTATCCATAGATGGTGGCAGGGACTCCCTTGCTTTTCATAGCTTCAGGCCAGAAGGTTTACAACCACACTGGCTGAAGAGTGTCTGCACTGTAATTCCTACATTGTACCAGGATATTTTTATTTCTTACTCTTTGAAGAGTGCTTACAGAAAATCACTGGAAAGTGCTTAAGGAGCAGATTAGCATTTATCTGGCATGCTTCCCCTGAAAATGACATTTATAATACCAGTGTTAACCCCTTGGTACTTTTGAACAGAAGTGACATTTAGCTACAAATCCTCTCTGCAACAGCCTGCTTAAACAACATAACAAGGCTTGGAGGACTTCCACCTGGACTTTATCTCTGCCTCATTGTAACAGGGACACAAGTACTATGTAGGATCTGAGGATGGAAGTACTGGGATGTATCCAGAGACCTTGAAAATACACTATCAGAAGCCAGGAGGAGTGAAATGGCCAGGAGGTTTTGGATCCTTTCCTGATTGACTGTAAAAAGATTTCATTTCAAACTTGACAGAGAGAGAATGACAGTATTTCTTCGTTTCATAGACACTGAGAAGAACAGCCACTCTAGGAAGATTTCCTCTATGCTGCTAAAAGCAGCAGAGCTGGTGGCTTTCCATAGGCTAATGGAGGTCTGTGCCCTCAGAAGGTTTGGGAAATCTATGTGTGACAGCAAAAACTTTTACAAAACCATTCATTTATGCAAGTTTAATTTACTCAAAAACACTCATTTATGCATAAATGCTGCAACAAAAGACTTTTGGCAGAACAGATTCTATTTATTTACTCCATCTGTATAAGAAGGATGATGGAAATCCTGATCCCAACTTTGGCTGGTTAATTATCAGATACCCTTTTCAATTTTTTAGTCAATAGTGCATCTGAATTTACCTCTGGAATTTTAAAGTCAAATAAGGAAATACACTGGAGCAGTGGCTACACCAGAACAATTAAATCAATGTTCTCTCCCATTCCCACAGCATGTGTCAAGGGATAGAACCATTATCTACACCTCTTTTACACCCAGGACATTTCTTGACAAACACCTATTTAAATAGATGCCTTGCATCCATCGCCCAGTTCTTTGATACTGGATAGATTTGAAATCAGGTTATCCGCGTCCATCCATGTCATGCTGGAGCTCTCCCAGGGCTTTTGTATCAATCAAGGTGGGTGTTGGCCTCTTCTCCCAGGCAACAAGTGGCAGGACAAGAGGACATGGCCTCAAGCTTTGACAGGGAATGTTCAGGTTGGACATCGAGAATTTCTTCACTGAAAGAGCAGTCAAGCATTGGAAGGGCTGCCCAGGGAAGTGGTGGAGCCTCTGTCCCTGGACATGTTCAGGAGGTGACTGGACATGTCAGTTGGTGCCATGGTTTAGCTGATGTGGTGTTATTCAGTCAAGGTTGGACTCAATGATCTTGGAGGTCTTTTCCAACCCTAATAATTCTATGTGTTGGAAAGAGCCGTTGAATCTTTTTACACATTTCCCCATCAGTCTGAGTTCCTTCTACTGTACTTACCATACTTGCCTTAGATGCAACCTCTTTCTGACTTTATCCCCTTCTTGTAGAAAAGCTTCCTAATCCCTGTACTATTATTTCCAACAGTCAAAGTTTAATCATAATTTTAGGGTAGTTGGTACTTTTGTTCCAGTTCACAGTTTGGGTCAAGTTTGCACGAAAAACAAGCAAAGAAAAATTCCACCAAACCACAAGCTAGAGATATCTCACACAGATCATTTTTTACCTATCATGACCATGGAGAAAGCATAAATATTGACTCACCATGGGTTCAAGATCCCAGAGGAGTCAAGATTATGTCATTATTGTCTGATAGTCAACTTCTGATCACTATTGTTTGGCCCTCCCATTCTGAATCTGCCCATGAGCCAAGCTGTAAGATTTCCAACTTGCCCTGACCGACCCTCTTGGGAAAGAGTTGTTACTGGGAGCATTTGTACCCAAGGTGAGGGTAACTGAGCTCAGTGAAAGTCATGCCTGTTTACAGACACATATCGCATTACAGTGAATATTAGATCTTGCATTATGCCTCCATTTCAGGAAGGGGGTTTTTGGACCCATATGACTTCAGAACTAGTCAAATACTCACTCCAGTAAGCACAAAAATCTCCTATTCAGGCAAGGAACTATTCATTCTTGTCTCTTTTTAAAACAGAAAGAAAACACCCATTGAACAGAAGATTTAAGTGCTGTGGGGAGTTCTTTGTAAGCTTTGATTTGTTCTCTTGAAGTGCTTTGCAGAGAGCCAATCAATGAGATAAAAGATAAGGGCAACAAATTCACCTTGAGAAAAGCCCTTGAAAGGACAATAAAAAGTTAAACAAAACGTAAATGGACTATGAATTAAAATCAATAGACTAGTGGATGGCTGTATATGAAAAGTAATAGCACTGTATAGCAACATTATAGAATCATAGAAATACTTCACAATTTTGTTTTCTCAGACAGTTCTTTGATCATATGGGAATTAAAATGTTGATTTAAAAGAAACACAGCATCTGCTCTGGAAAAGATCTTCCAGACGATCAATTTTAAAGTGGACTACGGCTTCTTACTTCCATTTATATCTATATGCATACCTAGAGTGACTTATAGTATCATGTAAATGTATATGCTTACAAAAGTAGGAATTATGCCAAGAATTGAAATTATGTACAGTTTACATTACAATATGTTCATCCTTCTGAAGTTAGTTCTTTCAAGGAAGTCTGACAAGAGTACACTTAGAGAGGGCATGTCTGTTCATTGGTATGACTCTGGATGAAAAACTGTAGGTGTTAGAAGCTAGAAATCCTTAAATTCTGAAATTAACCTAAAAACTGTAGGTGTTAGAAGCTAGAAATCCTTAAGTTCTGTCATTAGCCTAGCCCCCTTTCCTTTTGCAAGGAGTTGATAGTAAAACTACACATATATTGCAAAAAGACATGAATTAATAAAAAACCACCAGTTTTCTGGGCATACCTGATTGATACATATTCATATGACCCTGTCAGATTGGGAAAAAGGACAGAGAGAAGCAGCATGGTTTAAGTCAAAATCATAGAATCACAGAACCATAGAATATCTCAAGTTGGAAGGAACTCATAAAGATCATTCAGTCCAACTCTCTGCTACTGTAGGACTACCTAAAACTAAACCATATGACTCAGAGCTTTGTCCAGACTCTCCATGAGTTCTGACAAGCTTGGCGCCATGACCACTTCCCTGGAAAGTCTATCCAATGCCCAACCACACTCTCAGTAAAGAACTTTTTTCTAATGTTCATTTTGGGCTTTTCCAGACAGCTGCATCCATTTTCTTGTATCTTGTTGCTGGTCACCAGAGGGAGATCAGCACCACCCTCTCCACTTCCCCACTTGAGAAACCTGCAGAGTGCCTTGAGGTCACCACTCAGCCTTCTCTTCCCCAAGCTGAACAAACCAAGTGACCCCAGCTGCCCCTCATAAGTCCTCACCTTTCACCACCTTGGTTACCCTGTTCTGGACACACTCTAATAGTGAGATGTCCTTCCTGAACTGTGCACAGTACTCAAGGTGGGTCTGCACCAGCACGTTGTAGAGTCCCTTGCCCGGCTGGCTTGATGCTCACCAGGGCAGGCTTGGCCCTCCTGGCTGCCAGGGCACTGCTGACTCAGTTTAAACTTGCCAGGCGCTCAAACCCGCAGATCTCTTTCCCCAGGGCTGCTTTCCAGTCTCTCATTCCCCAGTTTGTATGTGTAACTGAGGTAAACGCATCCCAGGTGGAGAATCCATCATGTCTCTTGTTACATTTCATATGGTTGGCGATTGCACAGCTCTCCAGTTTATCCAGATGTCTCTGTAAGGTGTCTCAACCCTTGAGGGTGTCTACAGAGCCTCCTAGTTTAGTGTCATTGACAAACTTACATAATGTACATTCAATTCCTATTTCTCTTTTACTCAGTAACAAGACTACAAGTTTTTCTAGCTATTCTTTCATGTCCACAGATGTCACTGATGTTTATCAAGATTTTTTTTAATCTGGAACAATGTATGTATTAAAAAATACCATTGCTCAATAGCAGTAAGTTTTCAGAGTACTTGTGAGGACTCATCATCCACAGTACATGAGTTTTGGAGGTTTTACATCATAGAGATACTTCTGTCACATGAACTAAGTGTCCATTAGAAGTTCAAATGCAGCAGGGCACCCCTGAAGTGCCTTTCCTGGTTTAATTTCACCCGAAATAAATCCTGATCATGTCCTCTGAGACCACCCTATGATGCCAGCCTCTGCATGATAGTACATTCACTTTAGAATTACATTTCTGATCCAAAGGGCAGTGTTAATGCAGATGCACCCCAGATCTGCTTACAGACTTATTTACCATGATTAAGGGTAATTGTCATCATTCCTATGCTGATTCTCTCAGTTTTGTACATTTAAACTACGAACTATGTCAAGACAGGTTCATTCTCCTGCATCCAGTGTTGATTCACTGAAGAGGATGGAAACCTCCTTCTTTCTGTGGTCATAATTTGCATGACTGCTATAACTAAGAGCCATGATTGCATAGCAGGCCTGCATTCTGATAGAAATTCTGCAGACTCGGAACAAAAAGCTGTCTTCTTCCCCAGAGGCAACAGAGAGAAGATAAAACCAATCAGTTCAGGCAGAAGAAGGAGACAATATTGATCAGCAGGATGGAACTTAGTCTCAGCACAATGGCAAGTTAACCAGTGTCATAGAATAGTGTAGATGTAGAATAAAAACATAGAATCATAGAATAGTTTGGTTTGAATGGATCTTTAAAGGTCACCTAGTCCAAGCCCCTGCAATGAGCAGGGATATTTTCAACTAGACCAGGTTGCTCAGACCCCTGTCCAACCTGACCTTGAACACTTTCAGGGATGGGGCATCTGTCACCTCTCTGCTGTTGCAGTGTTTTACTGCTGTCATCATAAAAATTTTCTCTATTATATCTAGTCCAAATATACCCCTTTTTAGTTTAAAACCATTACTCCTTGTTCAATAGCAGTAGGCCCTGCAAAAAGGTTTGCCCTCATCTTTCTTATAGGCCCCTTTACATATTGAAAGGTCACAATAAGGTCTCCCTGGAGCCTTTGGTTCTCCCAACTCCCTTGACCTTTCCTCACACCTTTTAGTATAATCACAAAAGCAATGGAAAGGAGAGAAATGAAATCATATTGTGCATTCTTATCAGGAGGTCACATTAGTGAAGAGAGCCACTGCTGATTCTCATTTTGAGTAAAACAAGCCACAATTCATAACCTTTCTGCCCTCAGGTGCCACCTTTTGCAGACTCTGACCACCATTTCAATTTACTCACCTTTCATTAGGTGTCATACTAACTATGGTTAATGGGCTCTGGGGAGGGAAGAGGAGAGTTGTGCAAGAAATTAGTGATGACACAACTCAGAGAAGCCCTATAAATCTTATTTGAAATGTTTACAGTACTTTATAGTACAAACATGACAAATAGATGCGGATTTCGATCATCTGTTCTAATCAACGCATTTTAAACAATTTAGGTTAATTTAAACTACTTAAAATTAAAATAAATGGATTATTCAGTATAGCAAAGCTTTAAAACACATCATTTCATCAGGCTTTTATGCAAGTGCAGTAGAAGTTTTTTATTCTTTATGTCTTACAGTCTTGTTTGCACAGAGAGGAAAGACGGAAGAAACAGATTTCACAAGCTCTTACTATATAGACAGTAGTGGTCAGTATATCTGATATTTGCCAACAGAGCTAAGTTTTGATGAATTAGAATTATTAAGAACTAAAGTCATAGAAAAATAGACCCAGAAATGTGGATTTATGGGGATCTACCTCATTTGTGAACAGGCTTTAAAAATTACAACAGAAAACTGAGTCAAAAGTTTCAAATTCATACCCAGAAATTCCTTACATCCACTGGGTGAAAATTCATACCTGCATTTTATATATCTTATATATCTCATAGCATCTTACAGTGTATAAGAACTATATTTCTTCATTTGAACACAAGAAATTTGGAAGAGTCTTGAAGTCTAGGGCGAGGCCCCAGAGAAAGTATCAGTATGAAAGTTTTCTGTCAATCATCCTGTACCCCTCCTGTAGTGCCTTGGGTCCTCTATATAACAAATAAATAACACGAAACAAAACAGAAAAAAAAGGCAATGGTCTCCTGGAACCGGAAAGGGAAAGATATTGTGACATTTTTGTGGTAATTTCCACTTTCCACCTATGTTGTCTAAAATTGCAATTGTATACTGAAAAAAAGGAGACGTTTGTCAGCATCCTTATGTGACTCTCAGACATGTTGCTCAGAAAGCACAGTATCGTTCCCTGAAAGGTGGTATTTGCCTGGCTTTGCCTAGTGTTTGCACTGACAGAATACATAAGGGGATTGCATTTTCTGGAAAATAGTTTAAGGAGCATTTTGTATTTTTCACATACTTAGGCAAAACTTCAGAGATGAACATCATTTAAAGTAAATAACTGCTGTAAAAATTCAGTTTCGCTCTTTTAAATTGTATTTCAGAAAAAAAAGTGCATGACTTAAATACTAATAATTTGCATTTAATTGCTCAAAACATTGGCTCTTATTTCCCCATCACAGTCTCAAAGTATTTGTGCAACAAAGATTTTGATCAGCTTTATTTTTGCTGCAAATTGATTAGGTGAGTATGTAAAAATATGTTCACATGTGCACATAAGTACATAGTGTGATTACACTCTCCTCGTGTGATTTCAGTAGATTATCTGTAATCCCAGATATTTATGTCATAATTAGTCATTCTCATAGTTTGGTGTTTGTAGGGGTGGTGTGTGCTCTGGGCTGACTTAATACTCTCGTGTTCTCAGGACACCCTTTCACTTAAATGCCCTCGTCTGCACCAGTGGCAGAACATTATGAATGCCCCCAGAAATGCTCCTGCACCCATGTGTCATTTTAGTTACATTCAAAGAACCCTTTGGGGAAGGACATCAGGGATTTTTGCTGGGGACTTACATTGTTCATGACCCTGCCAGACATCATGACATTTTTGCATAGCCAGGCTGTTTACACTGAACAGCATGTTTAAGGAAACAATCAATGTGCTTTTTCCAATCTATACAGATATTTGACACTGCTTATTTACCAGATATTTATTATATCTAATTTGACAGCATTTTCCTCCCACTTCCTTTTTCCAGGCTGAAGAAAATACACCTCTCATAACTATGATTCTTCAAAGCACTGGAAGACTAGCCACAAGGGAAATAGATGTTTTTGAATTGTTGATCAGTTACATTGATAATTTTTTATTTTTTGGGATTTTTTGTTTTCTTGCTTGTTTGTCTTTACTTAATAATACTTTCTATATCTTCTAAACAATTTTTTCCAGTCTCTGAATATTTCTTCATATTCTGCATTTCCTAATAAACTTTAATTTCCCAGAAGACTATGAAACATTTACACTGTAGATAGAACCTCAGACTGAAACACTGTAAAAAATTTTGAAACTCAATAGCCTAAAAATGCTGATTTTCCATGTGTGCTGACAAGAGCTGTTTATTTGTTTATGTCCAAAGCCTAATGCCTGCATTTTAAGACCACTTTGCACAACGGCAGTGTTGAAAAAGGACATTTTTTAAAGTCAAATCAATCTTCCATTTTTGGGCTAGCTGAAATGACAAAGGTCATTTAACATGATTATAGAAAAAAAATCAAAGGCTTCAGTTGTGCAATCTTTGAATTTGACCTGCTGCTCCTAATTAAGCTAGAGCATTTCTTTATAGACAGGTATTGAATTATAAAAATTTCAAATCAAATATATGTCTTTTAGAATATGTACAAATGTTTATTTACTCTCATTGTGAAATTACTATCATTGCTACCATGCATGTCATATTTTCAGTTAAAATTTTGCTGACTTCATGCTAACTCCTCTCAAGAGAGCAGTCTTAGTCAAGTGAGAAGAAAACTGGAACAGCTGGAGAATGACAACAAATACTCACTGATTCATTTTCCAATGAAGGGATTCAGTGGCAGGTTCAGACCACTGAGTTTACATATTTTGGACTAATTAGACTCAATGGGTGCTGTGTGATCTGCCACTGCTGAGAAGTAAGTACCCTTCAACTTGCTGCTGGCTGATAATCATTCTTTCCTTCACCTCATCTTCACCTGACCAGACAAAGGCAGCCCTTCCAGCCTGATAGGTCATGTTTCATTAGACTTCATCTCCCAAGTGAACATCAAATTCTGGACTCTTTTGCTTACTCTCTAGTGTGAAATTCACCCTCTGTAATCTAGTGAGGTATAGTCTGTCTCATACAGACCATTTATGAAGTTATTGGGCATCAACCTCAGTACAAACCATTGGCATGCTCCTGTTGTTAGCAACTTCCAAAGAGATGTGAGGGATCAATATCCTTTAAGTCCAGCTTTTTAGACAATTTTTAACCCATCTATCAATCCAGCAAGTTCCTCAGCTTCCAAACATGAACACAGTGGCGGAAAAGGAGGGTGTCAAACATCAAAAGCCCAACTAAATTGTAGTCTTTCCTTGTTCATGTCACACTCCTCAAGAGACTTCCATCAATCTCAATGACGTTGCAGAGATCATGATCAAAGGTGGCTCATTCATGGCAGCCAGTGCTCCCACCTGGCCTGGGGAAATCCCCTACAGCCCTATGGATCTCAATGCAAACAGCTTCTCTAGGTGTTCCCTAAACTGCTGTTCTTCAGTTAGTTGTTGTCTCTGTCCCTCTTTTCCACCTTCTCCTGGTATGTATAGGGATCTGGGGAAAATGGATTTTTCTGCCTGAAATACATTTGATTGGAAAAGTTGTGATCAGCAATAGCAAGCAGTATCATTTCTATCTCCTAGTTAAAGCACTTTGTCTTGTCAACCCAAAAGATATAGAAAACAAACAGTGATTGCACTTGCAGCTTGATAGTCTTGTAAACAATATAACTCAAGTAGATGATCCAAGTTGTTATCACTTGGTAGATTCAAATAAACAATAATATACAATTTGTCATTTGCAGAATGATCTCACTGGTTGATATACTGTGATAGGTACTATAGTGTACCATACTTAAGGACTACAGGCTTCCTTTTTATTTTCCCCACGATATTAGCGAATACAAATAACATGTCTTGGCCTACAGATGTGACAGATGAGGTATTCACAAAGAGCTTCAATAGGTGAAGAGTTTACCAGAAGGATCTAGGACAAAATTTTATATGCATATATAGTTTTCTGTTTCCTGGAAATAATCCTGCGTTTTAAAACAACAACGACAAAGATTTGGGTCTTACTTAGCTAGCTTCATGAGATAAAGAAAATCTGACACATTTTAAAATATAGAAATTGATATTAAATATATGATTGTATGACAATAGTGTCCAAAGGAAGCAATCAACTGCTCAACACTTTAGGTAACCATGTCCTTTCCATCACAAGTACAGTTTGTGAAATACTTCCTTGGATTAATGTTTTCTGAGTAGGTAAGGGTATTTTCAAATCTCTCTCTTTTATGGTTGTTCTCATTAATTTAATTTGTGCATTAGGTTTCCATTATATGATTTTATTTTATATTGCATTTTAGCTCTCCATCAACTTGGTTATTCATAAACTCCTACGCACAGAAGGAACTAATATTAGTAAATCATTCAGAAGTAATAATTGAATCAGTCAGATTTTTCTAAGCTATTCATGCCACGTCAAAAACAGGAACACATTGTTTTTGTAAGGGAGGCATTATCCTAAGTATTGATTGAAAATAATTGTTGAAATTCTTTTGAAAGTAAGAAATACTAAAACTAATCTGGTTCCAATTATGACTGAGTGAAGCAGATCTAACTTAGGTAAAATATGTTTTTCACTTTTTTTGTTAGTATTTCTTCAGTTACATATTTAATAGAAACCAAAATACATTCTTACTCTTGGAGTTCAATCTTTTTTAATGAAGTTATTTCATCTAAACTCGGTGAACATAAAGCTAACATTGCTGTCTGACTGAGCTGATATCTTGTGAGCAGTTGACAGACCCATTGCCAAAACCATACAAAAAGGCTATTGGGCAAGGGAGCTTTCTTCTTTAGACCTTTATACCCCTCTATATGATAATTTCAGCCTTGCATTTACTAACATACTGCACAGTATAATAAAAGTAATCAGCTCAAGATACAAGATCACTACAGGCCATTCCACAAAACTTTAGTTTAGCCTAATTTTTCAGGTTGGCTGAGATAATGATCCCAATAAAAATTCACCATTTTTATTGGAAATGTCAAGATTTAATTATAGCAACATCTATCACATTTTTATACTGCTTTTCACTTACAGAGATTTTTTATTTAATAGTTGCAGTACATTAGGTATTTGTATATCTGAAAAGATATGGCTTGAGCCCCAATTCAGCTGGATTTTATTAGCAATTAAATTGTTTTTCACCTTACATATGAAGTCTATGAAATTTACTGAAGTGAACGTTTTCCTCATCAACTTTGCTTTGAATAAAAGTCTTCTAATTAGTAATTTTTATACGTATTTACGTTTCAAAATATAAATTTCAAGACTATATTATATTGTGACTTAAACTACACTTTGCTTTGACAGAGGTGTTTCCTTGCTCTTCCTGAGAAGTAGCAGTACGGGGTGATTTTAAAAAATTTTCTGTCAATACTTTTTAGTATTCCTTTTAATTCTTTAAAAAAGCAGTTCTTCATTTTTTTTAACTTGATATATGACAACATAAGCTACTTGCCTTGTCTACTTCCTATCTAATTTCCTGAAATTGCTGTTTTAATTTGTGTTCCACAATCAGATTTCCTGCTGAAGTGTTGAGCTCTATCTATATGTAAATTGAATAATCTTTCAAAGACAGAGAGAAAAGGAACCACTGTTAAATGTGAACCTTCATTTCTGTAAGAAATTAAGCATCTATGATTTTCTACAATAATAAATTATGACTATAGAAATTCGTTAAGAAAGAACATGATACTGTTAAATTGTTTGTCAGTAGTGAGTAGGTTGTTTTATATTTAAACATAAACGTGGTCATAAACGTGGAAAAAAATTATCTTTATTATCTTCTTTGTTTGGGGTGGGTTTTTTTCAGAAAATACCATGAAAAAATACCATACCCACTTTAATTTTCTCAGTTTAATCTCTTTTATCAATAATTGGTTCACTTTATTGCAAACAATTTGAAACTGTAGGTAGCTAATGTCAATGGTTGTTAAGAAGCACCCTCACTGAATCAAATATACTTATTGTGTACAAATACTGGTTATTTCTCTACCAAAACTGTCTGAAAAATATTCAGAAAAAAAGAAACCGGAGCCCAAAAAAATACAGATACAAAAAGATACATCATGTCACAGAACCCCAAGATGATACAAGGTACACTTAAAAGGAAGCACACATTTATCGTTTAATATTGCAGCAATATTAAGCTTTCCAATACTCAGGTTTTCTGAAAAAACCTGGCCATAAGCTGTCTTTCTAGTGCCTGATTGTGGAAAAAAGAGAAGTTAGTATTCAGGTTCTTATCTGTGAAATAATCTAATTTTGGATATAGATTTGCTGTTATTTCCCCTTGTCAAAGAATATAGATATCTAAAGGAAAAACAGAGGCAACATGACAGGCAACGTCATGAGACCATATGGTCTACACAAACTATGAAAGTCAAACTGAGATCTGTTCCAGCATTTTAGGCTAAAAACAAGCTATGTGCTGAGATTTCCAGCTATTTTCAAAATGATATCAGATTTCAGCAAATGGAATTATTTTGTGAATAGTGTGATAAATCTGACTACACCATGAAAATCTGTATAAGCATGCAGGAAATGATGTGCCTTAGGATATTTTGGGACAACTTCTTTTCTCAGTTCTGGAGTCAATGCCTCTCTATTGTACTTTCCCTATCACACTTCATTTGTCCTTTAGCGTAGTTCAGATTTTTCGAACAAAAGTAAAGCTGAACATTCTTTGCAACTTGAAACATCTTTTCCTGGGGATGGGTTGGGTGGGATTCACTGGATATAATGTAGATGTCACTAACGTAAACCTGCATCTGAGTTGCACAGGATGTAATCTAGAGAATGGCTTGTGTCATGCTAAAACAGGTATTTAAAGAGGCCACAAGAATTGCAGAGAAGTTTAGTTATGCAGAGAAGTGCTGTCCTCTCTCGGCTAATTACAAAGACAACCTAGATCATGACTCACCTTTTGATATTGTACATGTTTATTATGCAAGACAGTTGGGAATCGTTGCATCCATAATGCCTGACACCTTAATATAATCAGGAATGGAGTTCGTAAAAGGAATTATTCTGAAATGTTTACTGTGTATTTGACCTATACATAAACAGGTTGCATTGCACATAAAACTAGACTCTGTTTTAAGGCCAGGCAGTAAAGTTCCTCTCCTGCCTTGTGAGACTTCCACAACTGCTGCTGCAGAGTCTGTCTTCTATACAACATACACTCCTGGAGCTTCTGCACACTTAATGCATGGATACTCAGATAAGTTCCACCCCGTGTAGGGCTTGAAACAACAGACAAATGCAACTATTTCTCTCAATTACGCAAGGAATGAAAGACTTAGCTTTGGCAAACCAACTCGTTAGAAGTGGGCCCCCACCACCCTCAGTGGAGGAATAAATGCATCATGTAAGTTATTTATATTGTCTGTTCTTGATGTCTGAGTTAGGATGGGATGGATTGTTCCACAGAACTACCTATTTATTGGCTCCATTGCCAATAAAAAAGTATGGAATGACTAGGCCAGATGGAAAAAACACTCTGCGTTTTAAACCTACCTCTATAATTAAGTGGTACAGATACAAGAATATTAAAATTTGGCAAAATCCTTAAACTACGCAACTTAAATGCCAGCCTTAATATGCAAATGAGCACCCAAAACTTGCTGGAGTATGAAATTGTAACTAAAATGTAAGCCTCTGTGTAAGGACATTATCTTGGGTATATGTCCAGCTATCATAACTTCTTACCTTCCAAGTGTGATATCATCAACTTTTTTCCTTGAGAAAAGTAGAAAAAGTTAAAGGTTTTTTCCCATTACTGCCCATAGAAATGCATTGTGTGTAAATAATGAATTGTGCATTATAGTCCAGAGAACAGACATTTCATATTTCATATGTAAGTAACAGGATATTTGTGGATCATTTGAAATAGTATCAATAATAAATAGCACTATGAATTCTTGTCATGAAATAGTGCAGTTTCTGGCTTTATTCTTATCAAAACTATGGTGCGTCCTTGATATGACTCCACTGACTTCATCCATCCATTTTAAGCACCCGTTAATGGAATTTAGCAATGGAAGCAAAATGGTATAAAGGCTTCTATAACTAAGACACTTTGCACAAGCCACCAGTGAATCAAAACATGTTGCTCAATTTGATAGATGAAAGACATTTAAAACACAACTACATATATATTTATATATATGCAAAAGTTAAAGTCACTATTTTAAAAGTGCATGACTCAATAGTTACACTGCAAAATATCAGAAAATTAAACTTGCATTTAAGAGTACATCTGTAATATCTGGGAGGTGATTTCTAGTGGAGTCCACTAAAAATGATCTTTAGACATAAGTTGCAAGTGGGATAGTGATCCCACTTATATATATACTTATACTACTTATATATATATCACTTATAGTGATACAAATGCTTAATAATGCTAACTTGTGGGTTATTTGCTCTGGCTCAATAGAAGGATAGAGATGGCAAAATTTGTAATTGCATAGACTAGTAAGGAATTGTCAAAATATAAAAGAATCAAAATATTTGAGAAGAATTAAGTGTCAACAAAGAGAAAATGCAGTTAAAATAGAGGTGACATGCAAAATTAATCCATTTAGCCGCAAATTGGTTGAGGGTGCAATTGATCTCACCAAATACAGACATCCACAGTACAGCATCCGTAGCAGATCTCAGCTGCTGAGGTCCCTTAGGGAGCTAGAGAAGCAGGAAGAAATAAATTCTGGTGCAAATCTATCTTGTCTTAAAGCAGACATCCAAAATAGGTCAAGGAATCATTCCCTCAAGGGATGATTAGCTCAGATACAGGCATCCACGCTGTTGATATCTAATGTTAAACAAGATGAATTGAACCTTTCAGTACTGCTTTAAACCTTACTTGGGATCAAAAGGTTGGGTGGAGAATAATATCTTCTTTCTAACTTCTAAGCATGTTTTATGCTATGACCTATTCCCTTGGGTTCTGGAGTGCTTTATCTGGCAGTGAGGAGAATATTTGAACTTAAGAACCCGTATTTTTTTGGTAAAGTGGTAATTTTTTGGGTTGAGTTGGGTTTGGGGTTTTGTTTTGTTTGGAACTGGGGGAGGGGTTGAAAGGGGGGTTGGCTTTCCATAGAAGGCTTTAAAAAAATAACAGTTTCATAATGTGGAGCTATCAGTGTCACAATTAATCTGGAGTGAACAGATGGGCATTCAAATTCACATAACGGATGTTATGTGGATCAGTGCTCATATAATTATTTGTGTATCAGTGACAGGACATTAGGTCACTGGCTAATTTTGCCCTCTGCCAGATCATTTGCCTGCATTCAGAATGAGCATCAATCAAAAAACATTCATCTTATTCTGCTAAAAGGTATAGAAAGACTCCAATAGTCATCAGCTAATCTGTGAGTTGCAGAAATAACACTATTTTTTTGGTCTGAATCAGTAGTAGCAAAGAAATGAGTTGTTAGCTCTGCATGGTTTTAGATGCTGATGTATGGCTGGGACAGAAGACTCCCTTTATCAAGGACACCAGAGTGATGTTTTCACAAATACTAATTATAGGAACTGTGCTCTTCTCACCTCAGATGCCTGTCATCATATTTTTTCACATATGTGGTAACTGTAAGAAACAAATCAGAGAGAGTGGTGGTTTCCCCTAGTACCAAACATGGAGCTCTCTGAGAATAAAGGAAAACACTCTTATGAAATTTCTTCTTTCCTTTCAGAAGGTTCTTCATGAGCCACTCTTTGCTTTCTGATCAAAAAAAAACCCATATTTCCCACAACCCCTTATGGTTTCCCTTTCTCCATTAAAAAAATCTACTGTTTGAGTTAATATGCCATGCAATTGTTGGACAAATTCTTGCCTAGAGGAAGGACATTATGTTCCCTTAACTCTCTCTGGCAATAGCCCTTGGGAATGTAAGAAGCCTGGTCGGTAATGCCCAGATGAGTTCACAAGCATTAGCAGCATTTTCTAAATAGCCACCCCAGGCCTCCAGCCTTATTCCAGAAGAAAGGAGTCAGACAGGAGGCAGGTAGAGGAATGCCAGGAGATTTAAGCAAGAGAAGGTGACCTGGTACAGGTCCTGGTAAGCAGCAGCTCTCTGCTGTCGATTGGCAGGTACTCTGCTCTTTCGTAATGGTCAGCAAAAAACAAATGTAGTGTTGTGGAAACACAGCAGGTGATCATGTATCCAAACTCCTGTGTTCATCCAAGATGACTTGTTCCTCTGACCACTCCTCTTTGCTGCATCAGTGGATAATTTCCCACCTTCCACTTTCACACAGACTGGGCCATATGTTGCCTGAAAACTCAATAATGCCCAGATAAATTTATGAATGGTCAAGTTACAAGATGGGCACTGATTTTCAGCAGGCTTAGGGTTATTCTGTACTATGACTACCAATCACTTAACTGCTCAGGAGAGTTAGGGTTCAAGCCCTTAAACTTCGTTTGAGTATAGGTATTTGCAAATATGACATTAACACTGGAGTTTCAACATTGTGGGTTGGATAAGCCAAATATCTTCACAAAATTGAAGTACAAAGCCTAGGAAACAGGTCCTGGCTCTCGTCTCAGAGATTCTTCAGGAAGTTTACTAAATATGTAAATGTCTGTTCTTCATGTTTCCTGTCACTTTGCAGGCTGTAGCTGTCTCATGCTGTTCTTTTCTTCCATCAGCTACATTTCTTCCAAGGACTCTCAGAGTTTGAAGCATCATATTTAAAGGGAAATGGTTTCTTAGCAAATCTTCCTCGCTTTGCAGCCCTGGGCTTTCAGTACCTCTTTATTGTCTTGCAGGTTTGAAAGCCCAGAGTAGCATCTAGGCTGTGACATTAGAACCCAGTAGTAGCTCAAATAATGTGCAGTTATTTCAGATGCTTCTCTCTTAGTTACCACTTGATGTTTATATTAAATGCTCCTCTTCATACTTATTAGAAGCAACATATTCTGTCAATACAGGGCACATTACAAAGTCCACGTGTTCTCTCACATTATACACTGTCATAACAGCATGTCTGTTCCTACAGAACAACTCCTTCAGAGTTAAATCATTTGTATTTTGTTCTTCTGACATCATGCTGCATAGTGTCCATATTATTGATGATAAAATTAAATAGAATATTATTTGACTGCTTCCTCTTTGCGTTAAGTTTCTAGTGGTACCAAATTTGATAAGCTGCTGTACCTACTCCCTATAGGGTTATTCAGCTATTGTGGGGGTCCAGTGACTGCTGGATTATCAAACCACATGTCTGATGAAAGATCAAATTTTGGTATTTTTTTCATATCTTAATGTCTTTGGTTTGAAATTAGTCAACACTTGAAAATGGTACCTGGAAACATGAAAGAGTCATTGGAAGTTCAAATTCTTCTCAAATTAAAACCCAGGATTTAAAAACCAAGCTGTTCCCTTCATCAAAAAAACATGCTCATTTTCACTCACAAACCAGCCCTGGCCCTGCAGGACACATGTTCCATACCTGGAGAAACACACATTTATTTGCAAACACTGAGTGAGAACCTCTGCGGCAGTCCCTGGTCTAGACATCCAAAAGGTTTAATGCGCCACTGTCTACCGAATTCAGGAGGAGGTTGATGCTTTAAATGCTTACAGTATCTGGCCTTTTTTCTTTTTATCCTCACTAGCAAAGATTTCAATTGCATACCTTCAAAAACTTGCTAATCCACAGATTAGATTAGGAGACTGGAGCTCTGAAAAAATAACACCTTCTCACACTTTGTCTTTAAGTTTATTCTTTTGCACAAGTGTGGACCTGGTAACTATGTGTTCTGACCAAGAAGTGACAAGTTAACACACTGCAAATAAGGCATACAGAGTTAGCTGGCAATGAATAAAAGCTTCCTGAGCTTGGCTGTCAATGAATCTTAAGAAGCGGAGGTCTTAACATGGCCGATAACTTTCTTGCTATCACATTCTGAATAAGAATTTTATTTTGAATTAAGAAGTAAAGCTTAAGCAGAGGTAGGTGGAAATGGAAAGGAAAGAAATGAACAGCAAGTATGGACAAAGATCTCCTTTTTTCCTAGCAAAATGAAAATGGAAAGACAAGAATATTTTGGGGTATTTTTCTTTATTCAGAGGTGCAACTTCCATTTCAAAGTAAGCCTGTTTTACTGAGATTCAGGGAGAAAAAAGAAGAAGGTAAAATATTTTGTGGATTTTGCATCAGATATGTAGCTACTTTTCTCTCCTGAGAAAGCTTTAGCATGTCAGAATGAAATCTCCTAATCCCTGTGCTGCTTTGCCTGCACAGGGAAGCAACCATGCTGCTTACACATTCAATTGTATTACCTGGATCTTTGTTCTGATTCCTGTTACAGCGTGCCAGGAACAGACCCCTAAGGCAGAAAGCAAGGATAGGCTGGACAAGTGCAATTTAGTACATTTGCTTGGAATTGTTGTTTAGCAATTTTTCTGGTATTGCAAGTGTAACATTACCCCTTGAAAGCTAGAAGGAATTCACAGAAAACTACTTTTACATATAATGTCACCTATTTTCTGAGTTATGCTTCCCAGGAGTATTCTTGAGGTTGTGTGATTTATGCTCATGGCTGTACTGAAAGTGTTCTGCAGAGGTACCTGCAGTGCAAAGCTCTCCTTAGACTTGCCAGCTTATGCAGTTCTGTAAGTAATAACACCATGGTCCCTAAAGACATCAACACTCTCCAGTCTATTACTTTTCAGGATCTCTACCTCAGACAGGGGTCTAAAGAATATCATAAACAGCTGTCTGAGAGAAGGAATTGGTGGCAGTTTAAAAACTGCTACGGGCAAAGAGGAAAGCTGCTGGCATTTTCAGGCATCTTTTCTGCGTGTCTTACATTGATCAGGAAATCTTTGTCTCTTTAATCAAATTTTGTGCATCTTCCCATGTAATACTTGTGGATGCCTGCCACACCTGGTATCATGAGGCTGAATTTTTCAACATTACCTGCAGAAGCGTAGGGGAAACTGCAGACAAGGCAGAAAAGGGTACTGAGCTGTAAAGGCAATTTACATCAAAGCTGATTACTTGATACTTTTCATCCCTGAGTGGAGCAGGATAGAGTGTAAATACTTACTCTCTTTCCCTAGGTGGGTGTTCAATGTGAAGCAACAAAATAAAATCCTTGGCTGTTTTAAGAGTATCATCTGTAAAGTAGTTTCTTGGGTTGACCCTCTTCTTTTCATGGAATATTACTGCCCATCAGTTCACTCCGTGTGCCCTCATCCAAGGGAATGTTCCCTGACATCTCCCCACAGAAGTGCTCATACTACTGCTGCCTGAGGGATTACTGGCAGGAGAATGCCAACAGCTTTATATTTCTAGCACAGATCTTTTTCACAGACTACATCTACTAGAAGATTTGAAAAGACAACAAAGAGGTAAAGGAAGCTGAAAACTCTTATGCCCTTTACTTGCAACCAAACGGGCTTGTCTGTTCACAAAAAACCCCCCAACATGTCACATGATCATTATACAGATAAATAAAAATTGTCAATTTGTTTAAATTTGTCAGGGTTTTTTTTTTCTACAAATTGGTTATTACTGACTTTCTGGTACACCTACATGGAAAAATTAATTAGAAAAGTTGGCACAAGCTTTTCAGTGAGACTTCTGAGACTTTTGTGGGTGAATTTTTAACCATTTCTCAAAATAACTTTGTGACTGTTCTGGTGACCAGAGGATACCTGTGCAAGTGGGTTCCTGGAGCTCTGTGTACCACAGTTACCCAGAGTAAACCGGGTAGGTTGGGGAGTTACCCGTCCCCTTTCCTTAGACTGTGCCACACCTGAACAAGCTCCAGCTTCACTCAGATGAAATGCTGCCGGTTTGAAACTCCACGCAATGTTAAGATTATAAGAACATTATTTTAAAAAATAATGGGGTGGGGCCAAACCCCTAAAATGATAGTTTTCTTAGACTTTGAAGAACACATGAGCAAAACAATGATTTTTACTTCCATATCACACTCCCTCGGTTTACTCAGACACTTCATGATCATTTGATCGATAATTTTGTCACTGTCTTTGTGGTGTTAAAATAATGTTTTCAGAGGTGAATATTAACCAGAACACACATGTTAAGTGTGTGTTTTCATCACAGTGGCATACATTGCATGCAAAAAGGTCATGATACTGGGTGACTCCAGTAATAAAGGTGTGTAGTGCGAGTTGTTGACAGGTGACATTTCTGCAACCTTTTTTGCACTGGCATATTGTTACATGCCCTGTGTCATAATGTTTCTGTGCTGCAATTCATCATTCAAACAGGTCAGTGCAGCTCCTGACATTTGGAGCTACCTTCCTTTATGCCACAGGTTCATTGATTTGTTAGCTCTCTTCTCAAAAAAACCATATTACCCTCTTCTTTACATCTTCATTTCTCTCCCTTACATTGTGTTCTTCCTTTGATATTTTAATTCCATAATATGGTTAACAGTACTTTTTACATAAAAGACAATAAAAGCAAGAATAAATAAAAGCTCTGTTGTATTGATTCAATTTTTGATTTTTCATTAAACCATCAGTTTTTTTACACTGATAGCCACCAATATTGTTATGTCCTTCTGTGTACAACCTTCACTGCCTAATGCATATTGTTTTAAAAGTAGTAAGAATGGAATATTAGTCCTCACCTGGTTCATGTCATCAGGTCATCATAAAGTCAGCACCTGAGACAAGGCATGTTTAGTTAGAGATAGTCAGGTCAAACTTTGTACATAATGCTCCCAAAGAACAAGGATTTCTGAGGAAAAGGATATAGTCTGTGAAAGAACAGAAACAGGTGGGCTATGAGATGGAATTTTGGGCTTAACTTGTGTTATCCCTACTTACATAATTCACACAGATGTTAAATCACTGGTAACTTGCTATTATGCACCTAAAAATACAGCAGTTTAATAAATCTGGTTACTCAGAATGTACTACAAAGATAGCATTGGAAATAATTCAGGCCTGATGTCATGAAAATTTGTGCAGAGACTGTTGCATATCTTCCGTCAAATTACAGATCTTCTCCAAACAAGCTTTTCTAGCAAAGAAAAAGCCCAAACAATATATTTTATTTTGCAAATTAAAAATGATATGAAAATTGAATTAGGTTATCTCTGAAGTGCTATGGTGCCTCTGTGCATTTTAGCTCAGGCCCTGGCCAGGCAGGGGTGGTGAAGCTGCCCCGTGTCCTTTCTGCACAGCACCAGGGCTGGTCAGGGCACAAGTCACTGCAACTTGAATTAACTCCTGAACAGGTCAACAGTGACAGCTTCAACCTCTCTGAAGCAGCAGAGCAACACTTCAGAAAGTAAATATTTAATTTTTGAGGACAGGAAAAGGAGATACCCTACCTGCAAAAGCCTTAGTGGGAAACTGGGGCATAGGAAAAAAATGAAGCATTTTCTTAAACAGCTCTCACACAGATTGTCCTCAGCTTTCCCTAAAGATGGAATGAGTTCACTATTCAGCTCTCCTTGCAAGAACTGCCCCAAACACCAGTAGATATGAGGTCTTTGGCATTGTGATGAATTTGCAGCCTCTGCTCATACAGAGTTGTGCATCAGTTTGGGCATCATCTAGGCACAGTGAGGGAAAACTGCAACAAGTTATGATTGTTTGCTGTTTGGCATTTTTCCTACCCAATTAACCGTATATTCAAACACATGCTGTCCACACATTCAAATGTTTTCTAACATACAGAAAAATACTTCTCTCAGTGTCAGGTGAACTCCTCTTCACATTCAGACTGTAAACCTGTAATGTGACTTTGTTCTATGTATGATAGCATTAAAATTTTCGTTGTCCCAAATCTTTTCCAACTGAGCCAATAAAATTTTTGTCTTTAGATTCAGTAACAATGGAAGAAAAACTACATCTCAAAAGTGCACTTTGCATTTTGATATATGTGAGAAGAGAGTGAGAATTAATGGACCATAACATAGTGGTCATTCCAAAAAAATCCTGCCAAATAAATAATTTTAAGAAGGTTGCTATCCTTTTGATAGCAACCTGCTTAAAAACTGTCCCAATATGAGGTACCAAGTGAGGTTCAAGATGCTAGCATAAAGAGATCTGCCAAGGAACAAACATTTAAGTGGGACAAATGCCTTCTTCCAGTCCTGACCTCAAATAGGGTCTCGTGGACCCTCCCTTCCTTGGTATAGCCGCAATTAAGCAGGCCAAAGGAAGAAGATGAAGAAATCGATCTAAGCCATATTAGATTTTTTCCTTGCTGTAAAATATAAAGTTGCTTTCACCCTGTTTTAGAAAACAAAGTAAATAAAACTATTTTATGGAATGAGTTCAGATTAAGGTGGTGAAGCCTCTCAAGAATTGGATAGGAAGTGCTGAACTAACCTACATGCTTGTTCACACATCCCAAAGTCACTTTTGCCAGCAATGGTCTTGGCCATTGCTGGCGCATCTGGCTTGGGGTTGCCTCAAGTCCTGCTTCATTTTGGAAAGATGAGATTGACAGTGGGTTGTCAGAAACAGAGAAGCTGTGACAGTCAGCTCTTCCCAGGATGCTGCTATCTACTCTTGCAGACAGCACTGTCCTCCCCATCTCAGGTTACATATGTAGCTACTGGAGAAATGACCAACAGATGCTTGATGCATAAGGACAGTCCTTAGAAACCACCATAATAGAGCCGTCCTCTGCCAGCACTGGGGACACCTGCATCCCAGAGACAAAGGGCAAGAGCTCAGTTCCAAGTTTGGAGCTGAATGTAAGTATCTGTGAGCACACTGATGCAGACTGGAGATTCAATAAAGATTAAATTCACCTGCCACTGCAGGTGAATGAGAAGTTTACATGTGAAACAGTGACAGGATCCAAGGGAATGGCCTGAAGTTGTGTCAGAGGAGGTTTAGGTTGGATATTAGAAAAAGATTCTTCCATCAGAGGGTGGTTGGACAGTGGAACAGGCTCCCCAGGGAAGATGTCACAGCACCAACCTGACAGAGCTCCAGAAATGTTTGGAAAATGCTCTTGAGCACATGGTGTGACTCTTGGGCTGTCCTGTGCAGGGACAGGAGTTGAGCTCAATGATCCTTGTGGGTCCCTTCCAACTCAGCAGATTCTGTGATTAGGTGATTCTGTGATTCTGTGGTTTGACCCCTGCATTTAGCTCCCTGAATCTGGAGCTGAATCTCACCCAAACCACTCTGCAAGCACATGAGAGAAAGACAACAATGCACCTGTATAACCCATTGCAGTCACTGCTCATTCAACCCCTCCTTGGATAGTTCTCACATTTCTTTGCTGCTTTTCCATCAGCTGCTCTCTTGAATCTGCAGAAAAGTGGCACAAGTCTTCCTTATCCCCTCTGAAAGTGAAAGGTTTCACCTGGTCTTCGTGAAACCATTTTTTGTGGCTGCCTAAAATTCAAAAGATCCTTGCATGTGCTAGGTGGCTGATAAAGTTTTTTGCTCTAGCCATCGAAGGTGTCACAGCCAGGTCCACTTAGAACTGTGCTCTGAAACAAGATTGGTGAGACTGCAAAAGAGGAAGGCCAAACTTCCCTCTCTCTGTGTAAAGTGTCTCTTTTAGGTAGATATCTGGCAGAGTCTACTAATGTTTTTCTGTTTTGTTACATTGTATATTAGCCATGTCCAATTGTCATGTCATGTCAAAAAAATGACAGTTTTTATTAAAATCATTTTACGTTCCATCAGTTATCTAGAGATAACTGGGATCCTGGAGGTTTCTTAGATGGCTCTTTAGCAATTATGAAATAACAAATAACAGCAAAGCAAAACAAGTGCGTGGTCTTAAGTAGTTGAAGTGCTATTAAGACTTATTTCTTCATTTTATTTGAGGTTGTTACTTGTGATGGTAAATGTAAATTTCCTTTTGCCCCAGGTACAAGCTGCTTTAGCTCAAAGCAAAGGTCAAGATAGAGGCATTAGGCATAATTAATGTCACTAGCAAATAATTAAGCCACATTTTTTATTACTATTACCCTTGACCTATCAAGAAAATGGATCTTTCATGCTGTGAAAAATAGCCATAAATGCACTGGCACAGAATTCACAGAATCAGCGAATGGTTGAGGTTGGAAGAGAATTTTGAAGGTCACGTCCAACCTCTCTGTTCAAGCAGGGCCACCTAGAGCCTGTTGCTCAGGACTGTGTCTAGATGGCTTTTTAGTATCCCTAAGGATGAAGATTCACTCAGCTGATCATAGGGCAAAGTCACTACACCAGCTCACGTGTTGCTGCACAAGATTCAGCAAAAGTGTCTTAAGGTTCACAGGCTTATTCTTTTTCTTGTTCCCTCCTGCTGACTTGTCAAAGACTGTGGCTGCATTAGTGGGTAGCAAAACTCCTCAGACCAAATAAACCCTGCTGAGACGTGGGGTTTGTTAGCTCCAGTTCAGTGCAGCACTACTGATGTTTCACAGGCTCTGGCTGGCTCAAAGAATGAGCTAAGCAAGCTAACTTTGACCTGGAAAATACTGCTGGAGACAAAGAAAATAAGCTGTGAAGAGCTGTCCTAAATCTAACAAAATCTGAGGGAATGGAACTCAGATTTTCCCACTTCCATGAAGTGTGTACATAAAGAAAAGAGCAAGATAGGAAGGAACATGTGTAAATTGAGAAAAAATCTATAGAAAAAGTCCTGGCAAATCCACATTCACATGCAGCCAATAATTAAATTCAGTGGCAAAGAGAAAAATTACTGTTACTCTGCTTCTTCACCACAGTCCTATTAATGACATGTTTACATCATGGAAAGTTTTTGTAGCTGAAATACTAAATAAAGAATGTCGGGCCAATATTTTTCAATGTTATGAATTTTTTATTTGTTTAGTTAGTTAGTTAGTTTCGTTTTCCACAGTTCTAGTCTGTATACATGTATTGGAAATATAAATTAAGAAAAATATTTTCTATTACTGCTTATAAAAAGGGCTAAACTTTCTGAACAAACTTGCAGACAGAAAAGCTACACAAATTTCTAGTATTAAAATATAAACCTAATAAATAACTTCAAAGATGAATGTTTCATGTTAAATTTTGCAAATGATGAGCCCACATGTGGGCAACGTTTGTGTGCAATGCAAATTCTACTTCCAAAGTAAATTGAGAGGAAAAGGTATAGGGAAGATCTTACTACTGTATACTTTAGAATAACCCAAGAGATGAACACACACCATACGTTTTATTTGCCATTCCTGTATGGAATGTTTGCAGACAGTGGAGAATACTGACACCACCTCTGCAAGCACCTACCTTTGGTGCCCAGGTTCCCTCTACAGTCAGTAGAGAGAAGTGTGTGGTCCCACACAACAATTGGGGAACCCAAATTAGAGACCTAACTACTGTCAAATTTAGGCACCCCTGATGTGCCTTCCAGAGACTTCTCTGGGACATGCAGGCATCTTCAGCTTCCACCTTAATATAATCTAAATTTAGGGATTTGGTGTTACGTTTCATTAACGTAATGGTTGGATGTGGGAAAAAAAGAAAAAAAAATTAAAAATTCAGCCATTAAAAAAGAATGTAAGACAAAGTTTGGTTATTTCTGTCCACAGTCATGATCCAGAAAACACTTGCTCAGTTCTTGAATAATTTAGAGAGGACTTAAATTCACCATGTACTACCCGGTCTAACTCGAAATGCACCTCAGCATCGTTTCAGTCCTACTCATGTCTAGGACTAATAAACCCAAACAAGTTAAAAAAATGAAGCAATCTGAAGACACCAGTGTGATACGTGGAATAAACACTGTTCACAACAGAAGCATTTCCAAGAATGCTATTGCAGATTAATTTTCTTTTTCAACAAGCCCATAGAACAGACCTATTCTTCCCATACAATATCGGAGGATGCAGTAGACAACCAAGATGTAAAGGGAGATTTGTGCTCAATCTCTCCTTAAAGAAATGAGATTCATATACAGTTTCCAAGCAACTGCCCTCATCACTAAGTTGCCACATTAACTGCCATCCCTTCCTTTCTGCTATTTTTTCCTCCCTCTTAAGTTCCTTCAGAAAAGTATCATACACAGAAAAGCAGATAGTTACAAATATAAGAATATAGTAATAAAAAAAATAGAAGATATTCTATTCACTGCTCTGCTTTTCAAAGGTATCTTACATCTAGTTAGTATGTATGAAATAAAAAGCTTCTCATAGACGTGATGTGAAGGAATCTCATTGGGAATAATTGTGTGGAAATAATCTATTATTACACTTATATTTAATACATTTATACTAAATAACAACCATACTTAGTAAAGGGAATTTAAATTCCAAAGAAAACATCTCGTATTGATTTTTGGAGCTTTACTTGCACACCAGCTTCCTCCCGGGAATGCTGTTCTTCAAGAACTGGCTCTGGATTAATGCACCTGCATTTTAATTGGGAAATAATTTTCTCTAGAAAATTCTGAATTGAGCAATATGAGTTACCAATTAAATAGTTGGGGTTTTTTCTGAAATGAGTACAGAGGCTTTCCAGAAGTGATTAAACATGAGATCATCGGGAAGAATGAGGGTCATAGAGGTAGGCATGTAAGAAAACCATGGCTGTTGAATTCTGTTAAGAACATTTTCCATGTAGCTAGAAGTAAAAGATTTGGTGCTTATATTTTCCACCTCCATGCATCTGCTTCCTGTAAGGGATCCAGTAACAAATTTTGCTACAAAAATATGATAACGACAAATCACCAGTTTTTATTAAAGTTACTAGAAATATGTCTTGGCAAATTAAATAAATACTCAAAATTTCATTTTGAGAGAAAAACAAGCTTTCTTTTGTCTTGACACACTTCGCTTCTTTGACTTTTTAGTCACATTTGAAAGAGAATTTCAGTTTCTATTTCTCCCTCCAAGGACTGAGAAGACACCTGAGGAAAAGGATTGCATAGCAAGTTTAAACTAACCATAAGGATAATGGTGGAAGGTTTCCTATCACAAGGGCAAAAGCAATTATAACCCTGCTCTGTATGCATTAACAGATTGAATATTCAGGCCATGAATACACAGAAGAACAGCCCACAGAGGTGTTTATTCAATTTCAGCTGACCACAGCCAGTATTTGAAAACAAACCACTGAAAGAGATGTAATCAGTGTGGTCACAGAGAGCCAAAAGCAGCTCTTCCTGCAAAAAGCTAGGAACAGCAGCAACCAGCCTGTTCAGACTGCACTCCCATCACCTCTGCTAATAATCCCACACTGTTACAAAACCAAGTAACACAAGCAACATGACAGCAGGAACAAGCTCCAAACTGGGTGCTCAGAAGTGCTACTACAGCTCAGTGCTCCCTCATTCTATTGAGACTTTAACCTTGGCCAATGGATTTTGCAAAAGCACCACCAGCTGTCCAGATTTCAGGTTTCCCCGCAATAATTTTAAGGAGTTATTCAAATTATATTGATATTTAGAATACCAGCAGCTTTCCTCGTTAGCACCAGATTGGTTGGTTTTTATGTTCCTGGAAAGAGGACGGAGATTAATCACGATAAATAGAAGGAAATGGCAGTGTAATGGTGTTTGACTTGAAGTTATCACAGTCAACCTTTACCATTTTGCCTGTGTCGAGGCCTCTTTTGAAAAAGTATTCTTTATGTTATAGGCTAAAAGGATCCTCCAGTTTTCAAAATATCTAGGCTCAAAAGGTATTTGCATTTTATAGGTATTGAAGGTATTCATAACAAAAAATATGAATTATTTTATAGTTCATAATAAATTTTTATAATTCCATATAAGAAAACTTTTGCATGGTTTTCATCTATAATGTCCTGAGGTAGAATTCTTTCTCTCATTTAGGAAATAATTTGCTTTCTCTTTTGTACTGCTTGCCCACAATTCAATACGGAAGATCCATTCCCAGTAAGAATTCTTTTGAAAGTTCCCCAGAGAAATGCAGAAGATGAGTTTCCCTCTGCCCATATCAGGGTCAGATATATTCTTAACAAACTTCTTAAACTCTGTGTACCCAGGTACTCAATGAAGAAAAGTTGTTCTTTTGTAATAGAGGAAATTCTCTTGCCCAAGTTTAGCTGTCCCTGCAGAGACTTTCTCTGCCTACATAAGAAAGTGAGGTACTTCAGAAGGATTATTTTACCAGGCATATAGGAATTAGGAATAAATTAGATGCTTCAGTGAAGTAATATAAAACGGGTGTGACTGGTTAAACTTTTCCTTTCCTTAATTCTTGATCTCTGTATCAAATGCAGCTGTAACAGAAATATCTTTCATTTCCCTTATATAAAAAATGAAAAAGAAATTTTAAAATAGCAGAAATTGAACAGCACTGGAGGGTCCAAGGTACATTTATCTCTAATGTCATCTGGGGATGTTCCCAATAAACTCCATAAAAGGTGCTTTTTCCCCAGAAACACTGCAAGAAATTAGGATAGAGGACAGCTAATAGGTTCTAAGAAGATCCGTGGCAAAGCAGGGAAAGAATCTCCAAATATTTTACTCTTTTCCTCCTTTTTTTGTATTAGAAGGAAATTACTTCCTATGTTTCTTTTTCAACCATTAGAAAGCTGGAGAACTAACAGCTCATTTATCTGCACTGCAGTGCTGTGGATAATGTATGTTCTACTGCAGGAAATATATTTCTGGTAAAGTACAAGAAGTGAGCATTCAAAAAGCCCTATAAGTAGACCAAGACATGGCTGAGATGTTTTGCCAAGAAATTTCAGTATTTTGACGTGTTCAAAGTGCTAAAAGTCATATGCAATCTCTACTCACTGCTTGAACCACGCTGCATGGGCTGTGCTAGAGGGAATCAGCCTGGGACCCACAGTCGCAGGTGGGGATGGGCCTGTGGGAGTGGAACTCTTGTAAGTCAATTTTTGAAGCTTTTCAGGAGTTCCACAAATTATATTTGAGATATAGATTGGGATCTAGGGTTGTTGCAGTGCCAGAATGGAGACAGAGAGATGCCAGATCTTTCTCAAGTAGGTATAAAAAGAGTTCTCAGGTAGATATGAAAAGAGTTGCAGTGATAAAGACGTGGCCAGTACTTACAGGGAGGAAGAAATAGATATCATACCTACTCCTGGACATTAAGATCTAGTTCCTGAGATTTTTATTTCCTAGGAAGGCAATGAACAGAGGCCTAATGGCTCGAGCTGTATCCTGTGAGATTTGCATGCTCCCCATACACATGGATCCACATAAATTCGCCTCTGGCCCAGCTCCTTATTTCAGGACATTGAGCAGAAGTCTCAAGTTTATAGCCATAGGATAATCTACTTAACCTTTCTCCTCAAAAGTGCATTTCTTCTGTGAGGAATAGAAGACATTTTTTTTAAATCTCAAGCAAAAAATCCCAAGCCTCAAGCAAAAATTTTCCTCTGAAGAGATATAAATTTTTGCCAGATGCTCTCTAAAGTCTGCCACTGCTAGATTTAGAAAAAAAAATATTCAAGATGCTTAAATGGACAGTGGTAAAAATTCTCAAAGTAGAATAATAGTGAGCTCTTTCCTCCTGGCTCCATCAGTTCTCATTTTTTTCCAACACAACAGAGCTCTGTCACTTAGGAGGACAGGGAAAAGTTTTCCTCTGGAAAGGCCGTCATGCATTCATGCAAATTATCCATACTGCCCATTTTTTATTCTTTAATAGGTGTGGATGCTACAACCACTCTTCTCTAAGACACCCTGTGAACAGAGTGGATTCAGTGCAGGTGAGAGAGCGGTAAAGCCAAAAAGCACCACTGGTGGAGAAGATAATCAAGGCCGCCTTCAGGTTTGATATTGATAATTTATTTTCCATTCAAAATGTGAAACCTGCGGAAGGCTTTGATATCTTAGTCTAAGATATCAGTCTCTGTAGGCAGAGAGCCCTACAGACTCTGCAGTTAAAAGGGAGAGAAATGTAAAACATAAGTTGTTACTAACTGGGGAGATTGCTCAGGGTGATGTGTGGGGCTATAATTAGGATGGAAGGAAATAGGCTGTCTATCAGGGAACAAGCTGAGAAGTGTTAGATCAGAATATTCTACCCACAAATCAGACTGGAAAACCCTTGAAAACACACTGCTCATAGTGTTGCCATTCTCAAGAGTCCTGTGCATGTCGTTGTGTGTTGGGTTTCTCAAAACACCAGCTCCTGGATCCCTATCGGGAGATCTCAGGCAACATCTAACTGTTCATTTCCAAAATTGGCTTTAAGTAGCAAAGCACTGAGTGTTAATCAAAAAGACTTGTACAGGCAGAGAAAATGAATGATCTCAACTCAAAAAGAAGCAAACACAGATATAATTTTTAAATGTGATTTTTCAAAAACAATCTATAATTGTTGTGAGTGCTGAGAATGTGATGTCGGCAGTGCAGCATGAGCAGCCGTGCTGAGAGGACAGCCTCTAACAAGCTGGAAAAATCCATCCCCTTTGTCATGAGGGCAAACTGCTCATGTCACCTGCCTCCCTGGGCAGAGAAAGCTAAGTGAAGGAGATGATGCAGAATGCTCAGCCTACAGCTCTATTCGTTTTTGCAGAAGTCAAAAATTATACAGAATTGCTGATGGTTTAAAAAGTTAAATGATTTGAATCATCGTGTTTAAATACAGATAACTGCAAGTTGCACATAGAATTTTCAATAATATAACAGATGGTTAGAGCTGATTGAATTTTTTCCAAATTTCATTTTTAATAAAAGTTTTCCTGGACATTTCAATATGGATGAAGTTGCAGAAAAAAGATTTCCAATATAAGCAGGTTTTTTTGTTTGTTTTCATTCCGTCTCAGTTCTAATAGATCTGTAAAACTGAGATTGCACTAATTAGCTGCTGAAACAATTGTATAAAACATCATTCTTTTTTCCTTCATGATGTTTCTCAGCAGTGGGTCTTTCACTTGTCAGCTTCCTAAATAAATTTCAGGTCAATGGAGCTGCACTGTTTTTTATTATATAAATAGATGTGCACAGTATTTTGTTATGGACTCAGGCAGCTCATTAGTCTGAATGGAATAAAAGATTTTTTTCTATTTATCCAATACCCATCTTATCCAATAAGATCTCAGTCCACAAATACAAGTAGATTGTTACTATGAACAAATGCTCTTTCCCTTTCTTCAGCAGAAAAGTCTGAATTCCACTTATTATTTATTATAATGATAAGCATAATTAAGATGTATAACAGATTATTGAGTTAGGTTATAGAATATTATCATGGTTAACTTTGAAGTAGAGTTTTGATAAATATTCAGTGCAAATAGCCTCAGTATTCCTCCACCAGGGAGGCTGGACAGGAAGACCTCTTGAGGACCCTGATAGGCCCTAAAGTATAGAGCACTCTTAGCTGTAAGTTGTTATTCAAACAAACAAACCAACCAACCAAATAAACCAACAAAAAACCTTCACAATAATTGTCCTCTGTTTTCATATTTTGTAATACTCCATTCACAGAACTTCTTATATGCTCAGGGTCATTTATATCACTAAAACAAACTTCTTTTGATATGTGAGGCTTTTCACCTCAGGGAAAAATAGAGAGAGACACTTCTAAAATACGAAATTAATTTTAAAACACAAAAAAGCCCTGTGAGTTATTTTCAGGGACTAGAATTGTACTTACTTTGATTTACTGTTTGCAAATTATTAGACTTCACTTTGAATTCACTTATTACAATGTTTAAAAATGTTCACACTGGCTATTTTTTGTTTGTTTTCTTGTCTTTTTTGTAGAGAAAATATCCATATATGAAAGGCAAAATTTTCTAAGGTCAATATTGATCAAGATTTCATTCTTAAATGAATGGCTGGAGAGAGATTTCCTTAAGTATCTAACTGTATAATCAAAATATAAGAAGAAAAAACATTCTTCTACACAGTACTAACTGGAAATGTACAGTGGTTATTGGTTTTAAAAAAGACCAACATTAGTTAAAAATCAGTAGAAGAATTTTAGACTGAAAATATGTTTAACAAAAATAAAAGGTTTTTTATACCTATAGTAAATTTTCTGATGTTTTCAAGGGATGTTTTTTAACATTCCTGATTCACCTCAAATCAAAACACTTTGTAAAGGACTCAATTTTTCTAATTCTAGCTCCTTAGAAGTTAAATATCTAATCAAAATTAATTATCTTGGGCTGATATTTGTCAGTTTCACTTGCAGATAATGTGGGATTGAAGCAGACTTAGAGTGTGGGTTTGAACATCTGAAAAAATAACCCAAGGTTAGCATTACAATTTCCTGTCTGGAAACAAATACTTTCACAATAAAGTCATCTCTATTCATACAGGAATGAAACAATTTATTTTCAAAATCAGAACTTTCTAGAATTTCTGTTACATGTTAGAAATGCCTAAAAATAAGGTATTTGCTTAAAGTCAAAAACTATTGTGTTGCTGGCTATTTTAAATATCAATTTTACCTGGGAGATAGGAATTCAACTTTTAAAATTACCTCTGGTACAGTCTACCAGATACTTAATATATTTTATCATGCTCATATATTCTTCTTGCATTTTTCAGCCTTGTCTGCCTCAATCTTACACTCAGTGCACAGTGCATGAGAACCCAGCTTTCAGGGAGATGACAGAGGCACATTCTTAGTTTTATATGAAATACAGCATATGCACCTATGTAAAAGATAAGTTATGACTGGGGGCGGGTGGGGGGAGATTTTTTATCCTAAACATAGAAGTACAAAGAAAATACTGCTATAATAGCATTTAAAAAGAGATAAGAGAATAATATAATTAACAAATTAAAATAATACTATAATTAATATTATGAACATGATAGAAGAAGTGAATATATTCTATGGCTTAAAATGTGAAGTCTTTATGACCATTTGGCAGACATAGCTACAGAGCAGAGTGGACTTGATCTCCTACACACCAAAACACTCAACCATCTAAAAGCCAAAAGAATTTCCTTTTTCTTCTAGAGTCATTATGACAGTTCTAATACCGGAGTTAAGCTGATGCTGATATTTGCACATGCTCAGCATAATATTAGCTCTTAGTGGTATCTCACAGATAAAATCTCTAGACATACTATTACAAAAAAAATCACTGCTTTCTTAAATTTTCTGGATAGTAAATAAATTTTCCTATGAGATATTTTTCTTTTATTTAATCTTCTTTAAAAATACCTTCAATTTACTAGGTATTTTCACATCTTCTTGCTTGCCTTTCCACACTTTCCTTTGCTCTGACCTCATGTTTTCAAACTCCTGACTCAGCAAATCAGGTCTTCCCACTCGTAATGGGAAGTTAATTAGGTGCAGGTCTGCTTGGGGTGTTGTGTTGCACATGTTAAACACACAAATTGGCCACAGACACTTGTGAGCTTTAGTGCTGTCACTAACACTCCCATTTCGTGACATTTGTGAGGAACAATTTCTAGCAATGCTCTGTGGGATTGAGATGTAGAAGAGCTGCAGTGCTACCACTACTAATATTTTTAGTATCCATGAGTTTAGTGGTTTTGTGCAATACATTAGAGTTGATGTAAAATATGGCAATATCATTAACTTCTCATGGGGTCATCTTCCTTGTTAAATGAACAGCCAGCAGATAAACCACTTTCAACAGATACTGCAAGTGGCAGAAGGTCCAGTGTATTATCTAAATGTCATTAATGAATAAATCAGGACTCACAACCCCCCCATCACTCATCATATGCCTGGCTCAAGTGTGCCCCACGCTTGTGTCTTTATTTTAGCACTTGAAAGTCTCTGCATTAATGTCTGTTGTGCCACCAAAGGGAATCAGTCATGAGGAATTACTCTTCATTTCTGTTCCATTCCCAAATGCCTTTAATCTTGCTGTGTGGCAAGTTGTCCAGATGGCCTGGGACCAGACTACTTCCAAAAAGCAGGTGGTTTCTAACCCATGATCTTGGCAGAGATTTATAGTTATAAATAAAATATATCCTAGATGATTAATAAAGACTGAAAATAACATATTACAAGGGCACCATGAAGGGTTTAACAATGCCTTGTACATGCATACATATGTGCTTAAAGCTACTTTTTAAGATGTCTGTTAGGAAAAGTTGTCTGTACCTAAGGCTGAATGGACATCCCAGAAATAGTGATTCTGCCTCACTATCTTGGGAAGAGAAAGTAGAAGAAAGTAACAAGTTTGAAATTCCTCTGTACCATGAGGAACAGCTGCTTGGCAGAGCTTTCTGGAGACAGGAGTTAAAGTGTAGATGTGCTTTACTGGGGCTTTACTCTAATCCCAGCCCTACCTGTGACATGGCTGTGACCCTGATGGTACTGTGAAGTCAGGATTCAGGTATCATATCTGGGCATCACTGTGATGGTCACTGATGCGCTCTCAGATGCAAGCTTGTCTTGGAGTGAATTTATGAAGCTGTATCCCCTACTCGACCCAGCTTAAAGGCACAGGATTCATGTCTGGCATAGAGTAGATAGAGGATAGAGCATCATAAACTCACCCCAAGACAAAGTCTTCCAAAAAACTCTGTACCAGAGTATGAATTGAGAAGGGGGTTCAACGTGTCAACTTTGGAAATATTTTTAGACAGAAGCAGAAACCTCTGAGGTCAGGAGATGAAGACAACCCAAGTGCAGGGGTTTTGTGTTTCTCTCTGCTGATGATAGAACAGCAAGTACAGCTCAGAGCAAGGGATGGCTTTAAAGCCTTGGGCTTTCAAGTCAAGCATGGATGGAGATGAGACTCCCTGCTTATGTGAAAGTCAGGAAGGTGAGCCACTTGAAATCTATCTTTGGAGGTAACCTCTGCAGTCCTCTGTATTATCATTAATGCTGAAGGATTTCATCAGATGCTCAGTAGAGAAGAGTATCCCAGCAGGTTTCATTTATAGTCTCCCTTGCACAGTGTGAAAAATACGAAATGAATGCACTTCTAAAGCTTTGCTGAAGATTTGTTGCCAAAGAGAACTGGGTTGGTTTTCCAGTGTATTTGCTAGGATTTAATTTCTGTCAGGCAGGAATGGTAGGCTGAGGTGGAGTACTTTAACCACTGATTTTCTCCTGGAGTTAGGTGCCTGAGTTAAATCAGACCCTTCTTATGAAAGTAGGAAGACAGGCACTCTAAAGCCAGTGCAGGAGCAGGAGCTTCTGAAATAAAATTCAAGTCCAAGCACAGAGATAGAAAAAGCAGGTTCCCAAACCCAAGCCTCAGTCCTTCAACCATTCTAATTCTAATATGTCACATACCTGAAAAATCTCTAAAGTCTTATTTTAACCTGTTTGTTTGGCTGATTTGACAGCTGGGGGCTGAAGATCCCAACTGCACAGAGCCCTACAGGTGGAATCACAGAATATCCTGAGTTAGAAGTGACCCACAAGGATCACCAAGTCCAGCTCTTAAGTGAATGATCTGTACAGGGACTGAGCCCGTGACCTTGGCATTATTAGCACCCTGCTCTAACAACCGAGCTCATCTCAGGGTCTGAGAGCAAATGGTCTGGCCTGAGAAACTGCTGAGGTTTAAGGTCAAGTTTCATGCAGTTTTTTTTTACACTGACAAGAATAGGAAGCCACTGTAAATGGGTTTTAAGGACTACAGTAGGGTTTAAATGTTCTGCCCAGGTGTTAAAAGTAGCAGTTTGAGCTGAATAAGCAAAGGGACTTTTGTTCCTTTGAGTTCTAATTCCTTACTCACTGCAAAGACTCCAAAAGCCGCAGATATTAAAGTTCAAAGACCATGGGTTTCCCATTTCCCTTTAAAAAAGGTTGTTTATTCACCTCTGTGTACTCATATAATTTAGCCAGGCTGCATCAATGAAGATTGGGAATAAATAATGTATTACACTGATCTGTCAATTAATGATTAATTTCCATTCAAAATAAAGAAATGTTATGTTTCATCAGTCTCAAACTAATGTTTCCATTTAATTATAAATAATTCAATACTTATGTAAATCACACACTATTTTTGGAAAGCTTCCAGCAAGAAGCAGTCAGAAGGCAAATCAACAGCATTTTCTAATTTCAAAAAGCCAAATATAATAAATGTGCTTCCAGTGGACACACCTGTAAACTCTATTCTGCTCTTTTGCTCCTCAGTTCGTTGCCTGCACAGAGATCTGTTAGATTCAAGCAAAGGCATAACCCACTGTGGTATATATTCTTCATGTGAGCATCAACTGACTATTCCACCCTAAAAGCCCAGAAAATGAACAAGCTGCACAAGCAAAGTGGACAATGTGATCTGCCCCTTACAGCTGGAAAACTGAGTCAGGGAGCAAAATTAAAAGATTGTATAGAAACCTGATGATAAAGTTGGGAACTGAATCCATGTTTCTTGAATCCAGTAATGCTGTATACAATCCTCCAAAAGTGACAACTTCCTATGCAACTGGGAGCAAATATACACAGTACTTTTTTTAAAAAATAGAAATTTTAATAAATTATATACATACATAAATATATACATATATAAATAGTAGTTTATTTATGTATGCTAACATCCTTTTATATTATTTCCATAAAGACTGGAATCAGAGGAAAGGGTAAATTGTAAAAAGAGAAAATGGAACTATGCCAAGTATACATAATTATGATGCCCTACTTTGGGCCATGAAAGAGCTTTGGCAAATGTCAGCAAAGTGTTCTAAAGGTTGTGCCTATAATGTTCAAATTAATTTTCAATAATAAAATGAAATCAATTAAAAAGGCATCTTGGGAGGTAGAGTATGATAGCCAAAACCACACAAGAACAACTCCAGCAACAACTGAGTGGCTGCCAAGCCGCATGCCAGTGTGAAGTACAACAGAAATGTGTGAACAACAGATTTGGGAAAAAAGGTAGGAAAAAAGACACCTGTGATTATCATTCTAGCAAAAAGATAACAGCATAAGATGTATGAAAAGACCTTGTTTGGCCTGTCTCACTACGTATGGAACACAGTTTTAATGATACTCACAGGCATGTGAGTTCACAAAACCATGAAAGTTTTCCTCTTCGTTCAGAAAAAAAATCAACAAGTCTTGGAACTGAGAAATAAATAGGTATCCTTTTACTGCCTTGTTTTGGCAGCAAATCCTCTCCTTTTCACTGTGAACCAGCACGGATCTCTTTATCTCCTCATTGCAACTGGGACTAACATAACACACCAGAGAAAGGACATGAGAAATAAACTTTATTTAGAAATCAAGGAGAAACTACCATGGGGGGGTTCTTTTACACAAATCCTGTGGGCTCAGCAGACTCCCACCACATATCCCAACTCTGGCAGCTGTTGACTAGGAGAGGCTTGTATTTCTCCAAAATCAACTTGATTGGGGGATCTTACTCCTTTTCCTGCTTTTATCTCTGAAGAGCATACACTTTTGAATGCTTGACAAACAACATGATTTCTCCCTTTGAACTGCTACTGGCTAGCACCAAGTGGGAAATACATTTGAATTATTGCTCAAGGGAACAGTCTTGCTGTGGGTGGCATTAAGCCACTGGCCTCAGGAGAACAAGTGGAGTTAAAATCGATATTGTTGTGTTTCAAGACAAACTGTCTTGAGGATTTCAGTACTGTCTGCCAAGGCATGGGAACACAACAACCCCATTTGGCTTTATGGCAATGCATTAGTAATAGATGCAGACAGCCAGCCTGGAACCATCTGATGACACCAAACTGAGTGGTGGTGTTGACACACCTGAAGGACGGGTTGCCATCCAGAGGGAAGTGGACAAGCTCGAGAATTGGGCCCATGAGAATCTCATGATGTTTAACAAGACCATGTGTTGGTGCTGCACCAGGGCGGCGAGAACCTCCAGAATCAATCCAGGCTGATGGAAGAACAGACCCGGAGCAGCCCTGCCAAGAAGGACCTGGGGGTACTGGTGGGTGACCCCCAGTGGACATGACCTGGCCATGTGCCCTTGAAGCCCAGAAAGCCAAACGTGTTCTGGGCTGCATCCAAAGCACCATGGGCAAAAGGGGAGGGAGGGATTCTCCCCCTCTGCTCTGCTCTGGTGAGATCCCACCTGCAGTGCTGCATCCAGCTCTGGGTTGCCCAGAACAAGAGGGACATAGACCTGTTGGAGCAAGTCCAGAGGAGGCCACCAAGTTGATTAAAGGGATGGAGCACCTCTCCTATGAGGAAAGGCTGGTAGAATTGTTCAGCCTGGAAAAGAGAAGGCTTAGGGGTGACCTAAATGCAGTCCTCCAGTACCTGAAGGATGCCTACAAGAAACATGAAGAGGAACTTGATACAAGAGCATGTAGTGACAGGACAAGGGGGAATGGCTTTAAACTGAAAGAAGGCAGGTTTAGATCAGATATTAGGAAGAAATTCTTTAGTGTAGGGGTGGTGAGACACTGGAACACGTTGGTCAGAGAAATTGTGGATGTTCTATCCCTGCAAGTGTTCAAGGCCAGGTTGGATAAGGCCTTGAGCAACCTGGCTAGTGGAAGGTGTCCCTCTTCCATGGCATCCTAGTTCTCTTTGATCCTTTGTCCCCAAGCACTTCATCTTCCATCTAGATGACATTAGCAAATCCCACTATGCTCTCTGCTCTTCCTTCCAATTGGCTGTGAAGTCAGATAACTTTCCACTTTGCCCTCTGTGCATCCTCCCCACCCATCAGAGTAAAGGCCCAGATTCAACAGGACAGATGGTGAACATTCGTATTTTAGCTTAGCTTAGAGCCCTATAACTTTGCTTATGGCCCTATTTTGGACCATTTATGGCACTGGTTTTGTTTTTCTGAAAAAAAATACATGAGTTTGACTCCTTTGAATCTAAGACCTAAAATTCAGTTTCTGTACTTCTCGGGCTATTGCTTTAGCCCCTGTGAAGTGCAGGAGAGAAGGGCTTTCAGAAATCCTTCTCCCTTTTTATTTAGAGTTTTCAGGCTTAAATATCCTCCTGCCCTACAGTTGTATATCCTCACAGGAATGTTTGAATTTCCAGTTTTCTTTCCATAGTATTTGTTTAATTATGAAGCTCCACTTAGCTGAATCTTTTTCAAGAGCTACTCCTTACTGTGACTATGTTTTGTACTATATAATGTTGATGATATATGACAGATATAATTTTCTTATGAAATTCCACAACAAGAATGATAATTGCTTTTCTTGTTTTTCAGTTCAGCAGATCAAGAGTTGGTATGAGGAGCAAACATCACAGTAATTATATGGATACTAGTCATGAAAGTAAAATTCAGTTTTAGAGAACGTTGATCTTTTAGAGATTTAATTGTTTCCAAATTCCCTGTAAAAATGATCTTCAGGGGCTATTTCATATACTTTTTATCCTGTATTGAATGTTCTGGTTCAAATCACAGCTCCCAGTATTGGTAAATTAGCCATCCATAGAAATATTCATTTTTGCTTCAAAGACAAAGGATTGATGTCTAACGTGAAAAAATAAGGGTAATTAATAGCAACAGAAGTGCCACTAATTTACAGCAGGTCTATAGCAAAGGAAAAATAATCAGAAGCAGGTAAAAGCACCTGTTCCAATCTGCACCTTCCTTTAAAAAACTTCCTGCCAGTACAGTGTCAGAAGCATCTATTTAATGTGACCTTGGGGAAATGCAGGAACCTCCGCTCCTGTGGTCCCTGTAGCTGTAAGGACATCTCAGGAAAATGCAGATGCAGCTGATGCAGGTGCTGCTTCCACACACCCTGAAGCTGCACTGTGGCTGCTGCTGCTGCAGAGTAGGTGTGCTGGGTGTGCTGGGGGTGTGATCCACCTGCAGCTGCTGTTGAAGTCCTCAAGAACCCACAGAAAAGCAGGCATCTAGAGAAATATCCCAGTGGTTCAGAACCACTGGCATGTGACTGAGAAAGAGGGCTATTGCACAGCATTGAACCCCCAGGCTGGAGGTTTTGTATCAATGGATCTCTCCCTTTCCGTACCAGGATGTATGATTCGTGCCCACTATCATCTACTGCTGCTAATTGCATCAATTTTGTAGAAAACAGAAAAAAATACAGCAGTAATACTATGCTCGAACCTATACATAAAGAAATGTGTTTAAATTTCCCTTTAGAGTGAATAGGAATCTTTTCCACCTTTTTTTTTAGAGCATTTGGAAGACTCTCTTGTTGATCTATTAAACTACTTTTTTCCCAGGTATGTTCATATTGCACAGCTCTGGTAGAGTTCACTGTCCTGTAAATCCAAAGCCAATTAAGCAGACTGTCTGCTCACAGCCCTTCTCTTTTTCCCTCTTCCCCTTTCCTCCGACAGCTTCATTTCCCTGCCTTGCTGCCTGCAAGCTGCAGGCTACCAGAGCCCATTTATTTCCACTGCACATGTGCTCGGCCCTGGCCCTTATTTTCTCCCTAAAATGTTTACACCTATACCACATTTATCATGATTGACATCTCCAATCTTTGCCATTGGCTGTGGCTCCCTGGAAGAGGGTGTAAGAAAGAATATCAAGGGTTAGTCAAGTCCTTTGAAACAGTAGTAGGAAGTGCTTGGATGCTACAGGGCTGAAGGACAACATAAGAACCCACACAGACTAAGCAAAACATGGGCACATTTTCATCAGCAGTAATGTGCATTTCATTCTTCATATATAAGGCCAAGGAACTTGTCTTACTCTATACCATCCACAGAGTGCTCATTACTGGTGGTAATGGAGTCATATGCAAGAGTTTCTCAGAGGAGATTTGTGTGTTACTGTAACTACTTTAAATATTTTGGAGCTCGTTAAATCTTTGGGGTAAACAATGCACGTTAAAAAACACTAAATGCATAATATAATTTTAAATACATTGTAATTTAAAAATAGTCCAGTATTAACATATTTAAATTATGCACTTTTATGAACTCAAGTAGATAATATGAATTTTAATTAGGAAAATTTTTTCTGTAATGAAAGAGAAAAGACTTTTTAAAGGATGTAACTTTTTACTAATTTGTTTTCCTCATTCTGATTTCTGAGCTAAATAATGAACTATATTAGAAAAATACTTTATTACATATTTGCCCAAGAGAATGGTTCAATAGAAACTGCTTGTTCTTTCAGAGAATAGCCAAGTCAAGCTAATTAAATTCCAGGCTAAACTAGCTCATTCAGTTCAACTCCAGCTGAATTTCTTCTCAGAACTTCATTAACTCTACTGATTCAGCAAAAATTTCCCATAAATATTTCCCATAAAATTTAAAATTTAAATTTAAAATTTATTTATTTCCCATAAAATACTTAACACAATGACATGAGGCTGTTCCTTAAAATTCTGTGAAGAATATAAGTGCAGGTCCATCTGACAGGTCCCACGACTAGACCTGGTCCAACCCAGTTCCATGCTGATTGTGAAAAAAAGCCTAGATGGCATCTCAGCAGTTGCCTCCATGATGCAAGTGGACAGAGCAGAGAAAAGCCTCTGGGAGTCTGACAGGAAACAAGCAGTGACTCAGGATCTAATCTCACGCTAGGTAAGAGCAACACCATTTAGCATGGATTCTCTTCCACTCCTTTTTATTCCCTCCTGGGAAGTGATGATTATTTGAATTCTTGACTGCTCTGACCTCAAATAATAATCTTTCAGAATTAAGTTAAATACACAACATAAAATAGTTTAAAGAATTTTATACCAGGATGCAAACAGCTCCAAAAAGGCTATGCCTGAACTCTGAAATATTTCCATTCACCTCTGTGCTGTGTATTTCTAACTCCTGCAACACCTTTTCTAACTCCTCCAACTCCTCCTCACACCTAGGGAGGAGCACTCACTGTGTTAGCCAGAGGGAGTTTATCCAGGAAAAATCCAGTTGGCTGAGAAGATGTCCAGGACTCCCAGTACTACCATAACACAACCTCTTAGCACAGTGTAGCCAATTGTGTTTAAGCCAATGTTTAAAGCTGTTCTGAACAAGACTTCTTAAATTTGTTCAGAAGTATTGCTAAGGGGCAAAATCATTCTCTGCCTTCAAACTAAAAGGCAAATTCACAAAAACACAACTAGGCTGAGGTAATGAAGCATCCATTCCTGTAAACTATCACTTCATGCAGCAATAATCGAAATGAGGATGAACAACTTTAAAAAGATGAAAATAGTAAACTTAATGATCCGGGTGGCATTGGAAGTTTTGAGGAATGAGTATTCTGAAAGGAACTTCAAGAACACTGCCCCTTACTTTATGACTTCTGATTTCTGAGCAATAATTTTGTATAGTTCTGCATCATTAGTGTGATATAAATATCTCTTCAGTTGACCTGTGAGATTATCTGCTCTGAGAATATACGTCATTTAGTACAGCAGCTGCAAGTGTGAATGCTTTGACCAGACTAAAGCAAAAAAAAAAAAAAAAAAAAAATCCCGAAATGACACTTTGGATTTTGCCTTTACCAGCTAAATTCAGGACCCGGCACAATATTCTACGTCAATGACAAAGCCCCTATTATCTTCTATCATGAAGCATCAAAGTGCTAAATTGTAGAAATTGTGTTAAGAATAGGGTACAAAAATGTCAGTGTATTAAGGTATGGGCTATACCAGGCAAGACATCTCTCTAAGTCTGATGCTGCAGAGTTTTTATCTTTTCAAAGTGTAAAATTCATAGTAACCAAATTAAGAAATTTCTGGTTAGAGAATTAATTCCACAGATGATTAATTGTGCTCTGAAAAGCCTTTTAGGAGAGAGGTACAACCCTCTGAGCAGGACAACAATAAAGACCTGTGTATGAAGGCCAAAGATTTTTAGACCATATCATTGCATCATCTGTCTAATCTGACCCTACTACATGGAGCAGCACGGAGTCTCCATTAGTTAGTTTTTATAGATTTTAGGTTTTTATTACTAGTGTGTCCTGTTGGTTCATTTGTTTTCTCTCAAACCAGAAAGAAAACCGAACAGTTCTTGCAGCCTGAGAAATGTTCTTCTTAGGTCATAATCACATGTCATTAGGGGAACAGTGCTGACCATAATTACAGTGCCTAACCTGAGTATCTAAACATTTCTAGAGAAAATCTTTAGATATTCCTATAGTGTTTAAAATAAAGTTAGTAACCCTTTTTTTTGTAATTAAAGTGGGATGAGATAAGAATTAATTCTTTATTCATATACAGGCAGGAGGGAGAAATGAAACTGGACAAAGTTGCAGTTCAACATGAAATATTGCTTTAAAACTATTTTTCTAAAAATAATTTTGTCCTCAAACATCTACTAATGCATCCAGCTGTCAGAGAGTAAACAGCTATTCACATATGTGGTGAGCTGACCCTGGTTGGATGGCAGGTGCCCACCAAAAACACTCTGTCACTGCCCACCTCATCGAGTCAGGGGAGAGAAAATATAGCAAAAGGTTCATGATTGAGATAAGGGCAGGGAGAGATCCCTCACCAGTGACTGTCATGGGCAAACTGGACTGACTCAAATTCAGAAAATTAATTTAATTTATTACTGATCAGAGTAGAGTAACAAGAAATAAAACACAAATCTTAAAATACCTTTCCCCCACCCCTCCCTTTTTCCCCTGTTCAACTTCACTCCAATTTCTCTCCCTCTCCTCCCCTCCTCCTCTCCAGCTGCACAGGGTGACAGGGAATGGAGGCTGCAGTCAGTTCATCACATCTTGTTTCTGCCACTCTTTCCTCCTCAAGGGGGGACTCCTCACACTCTTCCACTGTTCCAATGTGATCCCTCCCTCAGGATGCCATCCTTCAGGAAGAGGCTGTTCCAGTGTGTATCCCCCGTGGGGTCACACATCCTACCAGTGGGCTCCTCTCTCCATAGGCCACAGGTCCTGCTCCATTGTGAGCTTCCCATGGGGTCACAGCCTCCTTTGGGAATCCACCTACTCCAGCACGGCGCCCTCCATGGACTGCAGGAGGATCTCTGCTCCCCCATGGGCCTCCATGGGCTGCAGGGGCACAGCTGCCTCACCATGGGCTGCACCAGCAGCTGCAGGGGAATCTCTGCTCCACTGCCTGGAGCACCTCCTGCCCCTCCTGCACTGACCTGGGGATCTGCAGGCTCTCTCTTTCTGCATTTGCAAGGAGGGTTTTTTTCCCTCTTCTTACCTCTGTTATCCCAGAGGCACCACCACAGTTGCTGATGGGCTCGGCCTTGACCAACAGTGGGTCCATCTTGGAGCTGGTTGGTGTTGGCTCTGTTGGACATGGGGAAGCTTCTGACAGATTCTCACAGAAGTCAGCCCTGTAGCCCACTACCAAACCCTTGCCATGCAAACCCAATTTTGGGGCAACATAAGAAATTTGACAGTCTAGACAAGGTGCTTGGCCAGTTAAAAAAATTGTTTTCCCTCTTAGACATGCAGTCAAATCTTCATTGTAAACTGCTAGAAAAATTCAGTGGTGATACCACTCTCAATTTAATAAATTATTGGATGCATTCTTAGCAAAACTTGTCATCAATCTTCTGATTCACTTGTATTGGTAAGCATTCATTTCATACATCCTCCTCCTGAGCACTGTTTTATTCTTGGCTTGTTCCAAGGTCCTGTGGATTTCTGGCTGAAGCTCTCAGCAAAATTCAGCAAGAAAGATTAGAGAGCCAGGACATCAGAATCCAGACACAAGAAAAAATAAGGGTGAAATTAGCAGAACTATGAATAAAAGTAACTCCTTAGAGATTAAAATGTTAGAGCCATGGTCCCAGTCTGTAATGTCTCTACAGATAGTTGTAAATAATTCTTTCTATGACTTGGTAACGTGATATGTTATGCCATAGGATGTGTGTTCACCATGTTCTTTGAAGGTACTTTTTTTAGAACTCGATGGCACATGTTGTACAAGGACCACCCTGAGCAGCAAGAAATAGCTGGCAGCAGGTGAGACTCGTGCTTAGAAAAGCCATCTGTTCCTGTAACCTGCCTCAGCACTCCCCAAGCAGCATCCTCCTGACTCTGCAGGCAAAGGTGTGTGAGGTCTAATCCTTCACCAGAACATTACCCCATGGAGAAGCTGTAAATGTCCTACTAGCCACCTGCTTAATGAGATCAGACTGCTTTTCCAAACTCACCAATGTTTCATTGTTCATTTAGTTCTCTGAAGGATGAAAATAGACTAAAGTTGCTTTAGTTCAGGAAGGGAGAACCTGCTGGTAAAAAAAACTGGTTCAACTTCACTGAAATAAATTAATTTACTGATAATGATATGAATTATTGAGAAGCAACTTTCATTGAGGATTCCTTATACAAAGAAAGCCACAGAATACAAAGGAGGTGGTGGGAAAAGGTAATGAACACTTGCACCATCTCTGATATCAGAATGATGTAAGAAATCATGCCTACATGTCATACCTTGGAAAATATGAGTTGATGACTTGATTTCATCTATTCTTCACCAGTAACAGCAATTGTATATGACAGTCACCAGCACCTTAATTTAAACTAGTTACTGTAACTCAGGAATGTTTGAAGAATCCATGTTAGTCAATTATCAAGATCATTCAAGATAAAAGGAGCCCTGTACATGATTAATCCTTTTAAGAAGGTATTTTTAACTAAATTTCATTCATGGACTAATTAGCAAACACACTTATAGAATCTGTAAAATTCTATTCAAATAATACTTTTATTTGGAAGATGCTACTGTACTCTTCGTGGATAGCAAAGACATTGAATGCTAGTCTTGGTTAAAAAATCAGAGCAACCCTCTACACAGAGAAGCAAAGTCACCATAATAGGAAACACAGCACGGAGATTGCATGACATTTGATCAGATGAATAGATGTGTGTTACAATCTGACAGCATTACAATTACTGGAACACAGCAAACTTGTCACTTCATACTGCTCGATTGTTTTGAAACCCTGGAGCTGGTGTTATCTTTATCCATTCTTTTTCCTGGTTTTTTTTTTTTTTCTGAGAAAACCACATGAAATCACTACGGTTACATCATATTCCTGTTTCTGTGCTGTATTACAAATGTCAAGCAGGAAATCTGAAGTTTCTTAAGGACACTAGTCAAAGCCAAGATGTAAAAATGGGGTTGTCATACAGGCATGAACCACAGAAAGCCATGTCATCGTGTCATGTTGCTTTAGGGAATGGAACATCCACACCTCAGGAAGAGAGATTTTAGAGTCATCATGTCAGGCCTCTGAATCTGGTTGCAGCAATAGCTGAAGTGATACAACAGAGCAGTGAGCAGTGTAAGGAAGGTTATTGAGATGAAAACAGATATTGTATAAAACTTTGGGATGCCCATATCTTGATTAGGGACTCTATCATCACAGGTCTGTGTCCTTTCCCTGCATTGTTCAGGGCACCCAAAGCCATGAGGCTGGGATGATGTAATACTGTGTTCTCAGCTGCAGGATGTGCAATGTCTCCCCGTCTCATGTAAGTTAGAAAGGACAGTGGATTCATCCCAGCTTTGCTATTTCTGTAACACGCTCAAGTACCTGACAGGTTCTAATCCTAAATGAAAAGTGAATGGCTCTCCTGCAAGGATTGCCATTTCCTGCTATTTCCAAAATAATATCTTTGAAATTACTTTCCTGGAGGATTCAGTGAGTATTTCTTAATAGTATGAGATTTGTTCATTTCAATTTACATGCATGAAACAGATCTGCTCCTTTTGGACACAGCCTGATGCAGACTTGGGCTGTCTGTTGGATATGCATTGACTTCCATCTTGACCGATAAGATTAAAGAGCCTGTTTCTTGCCTTCTTGCAGAAAAATACTTTAAAAGCTGTGATAAATGTTCTGTGTCTCAGACTAAAAATGATATCTCTCCTACATGCGGATAAACAATTTCCTAGGCAACTCACAAAAAATATAACATACAGAGATATTGCTGAAGACTTTTAATCTCTTTAAGACATTCATGCTTTCTTTTAAGTAGTCAAAACTTATTTTAATTTCATATGGGGTAAAGAACCAATTAAAGGATAAATCTTGCAGAAATTCTTGATACTGACATGCAATTTTTAATGTAGTTTTTTCCCAAATTTTGTTAGATGAATTAAAGTCCACAGTACTTTGTGGGCATCAGAGAGTACTGCTTAATATCACATGAATAGAATCATTAAAATAATTTTGTAAGTATGAATAACTCTTTTTATGAAGAGAAGCTAAGCTGAATTACGGGCTACTGAAACAACGCTTCTGTGCTGCCCAGGGGAATTCACAATGACTCTTTAGTGGTCCCTTGATACATATCTTCAAAGGACACATATATTCTTCAGAACACAGAATATATGGGCATTCCCTGAACATCGGGATCCCTCCTTTCCCTTTTCTCTCCTTCCCTTGTTCTGCCAGTCTCGCTGGAGAAGAGGAGCCCGTTGCTTACAGGAGTTTGCATTTGGGTTACCAGTGACCTACTTGAAACAGATGGAGAGAGAACAGCCTATTCTTATCCTTGTGGTTAGTGTGCTCCTCTCTGAAATAAGCACTTTGAATTCAAACCCTGCAAGTTCTCTATCTCAGACAGATGCCAAAAGAGGTCTCACATTCCAGTAAGTGCTTTCAATAGCAGGCTGCACAACCCCCTGCTGGCTGTCACCACCTCACAGGTATCTGTGGAAGTTCAAGCTGTGAATCCCACTTTCTCCTAAGCCCCGGCTGCCAGGCTGTTGATCAGGGTCCAAGCCTGGTGGACAGCTGGGTGTCTGGCCAGAGTCCTCAGTCCTGCAATGCCTGTCAGCTCTTTTAGCTTCAGTAGCCACCTCAGGAGTACAAATTCTGTGTCGTGAACTCTCAGCTGTCAGGTCTGCAGACTTTGCTACAACACCACCTACATCTCTGTTTCAATATAACCCACAGGCTTTGTTGGCTGAAGTCCCCCTCTGAAACACCAGAATAACATCAGGTTCCTATCACTGAGTTTAACTACACTAAAGATAGTGAGAAATGCAGCCATTCCAGTCTATTCCTGCGTGGTGATGTACATCCTCAAGGCCGCTAGGCTGCTGGTCCATTCCTTCTTTTTGTGCAAAGAATCTCGTAGCCTACCAAAAAAGCCCTTGGTCCAGCTAAGTGAGGCATCATCAGCCACCTCAGTGAAAGAATGAGGAGCCCATTTTCTGCAGGAAAGCTTGTCACAGATTGAGTAAGAGAATGTGCTTTCCTCAGTGCTAAGCCAGCCAACTCCAGCAACCTTTTAGCAAGCTCTGTGCTGCTGAAGGTGCCCTCTGGAATTATGTCATGGTTTAAATAATATTTCACATGTTGCTCAGTGCTCATTTTTTGGGTCAGCATAATGCTGTGGTGTTGGTTTGGGGTTTTTTTTTCCTTCTGTGGTATCCGTGTTTTGAGTCCTCCTCTTATTCTTTTTGGCTCAGCCTTACAAAGCCATAGTGTGCACTTTTATAGCTCTGCAGATGTTACACGATCCAATCTCCTCTTCTGCCTCCTACACTGCAGTTTCCACTCTGACCAACTGTTCTTAATCAGCAATGTGTATCCTACAGCCCTATGACGCACAGGCTGAACAAACTCAAAGCAGTAATTCTGAGGTTGTATGGCTCTTCAATGAGTGATGCATCTGTAGTGGTGGTCTTCTGACCCTCTTTACCATCAATCCAGGACTTGGGGAAGAATAAAAAGCTTCTCATAACTTGATAAAATGGTCATCTGGGAACTGGTTGATGCTTTGTTTTTTTAATGTTCTGGTGGGAAAAGGGGACGTATTGTGGCCAGCTCTGCTTGCATTCCCCTTTGATTTTTGTTGTCTTTGATCTCTGTCCCAACACAAAAGGTCACTCATTAAATATCAGCATTAAATAACAACTGAAGCTTTTCCTTCTCTCAAGATAAGCAGAAATATATGTATTTGGGGAGACTGCAGTTTTTACCGTATCACAGATGGCTTTTCATCTAGTTCATTCTGTTTGGACTCTACATTCATCTGTTTGGACTTCTGATATTTAGTCAGTAACTATTTATTCTGCAAAAATGTATGTGAATTAAAGAGAAAACAGTTCTGGAGTTTGGTGCCATCTGATGCGAGGAGAGAGAACCCTGTTTTTAAGTAGAGTTTTCAGGGAAAGTCTTGAGATGGCTGACTGACCTGCCTGAAAAGAGCCAAGGAAGCTACACAGCAGAACTATTACCCTCCTTAGGTTTTATTCAGTTCATGTAACCAAAGAAACACCAACCCAGACTGCATAAACTCTCCTGTTCATCCCATGGTACCTGCTCCTCCCACCGAATGGAGAGGCAGAGAAGATGATGACAGACTAGAACCTGAAGGGCCTAGAATTAAGGGAAGGGAATCCATGCCCTAAAGTTCAGAAAGATATTTTCAAAGATCTCTCAAACTCAAACTTAATTTGCAGTTCGGGGCTAAATTCATTTGCAAGTGTGTGACTGAAATTTACTTGGCAATAATTTCACTTGAATGGCCAACATTTCATAGCACAGCCAAGGAAATGAAAATGCTTCTCTTTCTCTAGGGAAAAATAAATAAAAGTCTTTTCAAGAGCTTTACAGAAACTTAAAATGTTTATTAATATGTTGCAGCACATTTGCTGCATTAGCCACAAAAAATGGTGTTAGAAATTGGTCTCAAAAGTTAGCTACAGAAGAGACAATGAAAGGAAACAAGAGAAAAGAGCTAAGTGAGCCCAGTTGCTATTTGTATATTGCTTCCTTAAGGCCCAGGCACTAATTAATGCAAGATATGAAACAGTCTCTGCAAATATGTTCCTACAGCATTTTAAAATGAATAATAGCTACTGCATTGGGGCAGACTACGTATTCTGCTTATGGAAGCTTCAGCTGGTTTTAGTCTTTCTGATTATCCTGGTGTCCTCTCTCATGTACAAGGCCATATGTTAAAGAGGTTAAAGACTGGCTATTCCTGATCTTTGCCACACTGAGCTCCTGCTGGTCTGGGCAGGTGGATTGTCCCCAAGGATGTCAGTGACCTCTGGCATTGCTTATAACACAACAGCAGCTGAATGGCTGCACTGCATTGCTGCAGGGCTCACAGGAGGCATAGAACCACTTCTGCTCAGAAAGATTCATTTTTCTGCAGCAGAGATAGAGCATGTCCGAGAGACCCTGTGCCTCTGCCTGCTAAAAACTGAGTCTGGGGTAGGCAAGAAGAGGAAAAAAGGACAGGAATGTGTTTCCTCAAACTGTCCCTTAGCTTTCCTGCAAAAGATTACAAGAAGAAAATTCAGTGCTATACAGCAACTGGATAACCAGAATCTTATTCTTTGTTCAGTGGAGTAAAATTTAGGAACCCAGAGGCAAATGAGAAAGATAACATCTGTCTTCTTCAGAAGCTTCAATTTCTGTAACCAGGAAAAACTCTAAACCGCTCTCTAGCATGGGGAGCCAGGACATTCAAACCAGACAGGGCTTTGAAGAGTTTTGCTGTTGTCTTCAACTGAACACCAAAAATGAGATGAGAGCTATGCATTGCTAGTTCATTATTTATGACTCCTTAAAGAGAGAAAAAACAATGTAGGACAGATTAAAAGAAAAAAAAGCTTCTCCACATCCTTGGAAGTTGTGTCTCTCCAGTATTATTTTGAGTAGAGCAATTTTTGGAGGCTTCCTGACCTGCAACAAATTTGACACAGCCCATTCTGTAGCCTTTGGAAAATCCCTGTGGTCTAGCTATGGTGACTCCCAGATCTTCTCAGAAGTTCCCTGGTCTCTGTGTCTCAGACTACTTTTTTCTGTGGGCCATCCCACCCTCCCACCACATGCTGAACATCAAAAGTTATTTTTTCTGTCTGCAGAATAGAGGACCAAACCTTTGTCCAGCAAGGACAAGGCTGACATTGTAAAAGCTGGCAATTTGTCACCAGTTTTATTTAGGATCTCTGTCTCCTCACCTCCGGTTTTACAAGTTTTTCTTTTTACATGCAGATGTCTAGGTATGTTTTACCTAATCAAAGTGCAAAGAGAGATTTCCAAAGCATCAGATCTTATGTGGTGTGAAATGCCATCTTCAAGTGATTTTTCCTTTCCACTAACTATAGAGGGAGACACCAACAATCACACTTCTAGCCCAAACAGTGCATTGTTGTGTCTAACATTAGATTAGATTAATTTGTGCCATATTACTTAAATATTTCATAAAGACACCTCAGCACGAGCAGTAGTTGCATTTTGTGCCACATCAACTACCCATCCTTTAACCAGTCATTTTCAAAGTTGGAGGGATCCTTCCAGATATGTTTATTGTCTCAGAGGTTTAAGTACAGGCCTGGCATAACATATCCAAGGGGATTTTTTGCAGCATATGGCTTTGATTTATACATCTTGCACATATCCTTGAGAAGTCCTGTCTAAGCTTGAACACTGAGGTGTGAGGAATGCGGTAATTTGAGGGTACATATACAAGAATAACAAACTGGTAACACCTGTCACTTCTCCTTTTGACCCATGCTACAAAAGTTGGTCCTCAGATCATGTAGAAGTACTGTGGAATGAAGGTTCACTAGACAGGTAACATCAGAAGTACAGCTACCTAATTTGATCTGATGGTTACTTCTAAGGATAGAAATTGCATCTAATTCCTCACTAAGTAAATTCACTTTTCCTCGGTAACAATGTGGCTTTTAAACTTGAGTCTGATGTCATCAAAAGACTCTCCAGTAAGGCCAAACTTTTTAAATCGGCAGAATACACCTGTAGGATAACCAGGATTAGTTTCTAAAGGTTAAGCTCACCAGAAATTTTAGTTTCTGATATGGAAAAAAAGGTATATCTAAATTTGTGCCTCAGTGTACTCTTCCACTTGCAACTTCCCCGAGTGTTTCTGCTGCCTGTGTCTATGCGTGATTAATCCTGTCCTATTCCCCTGAGAAGCCAGGCCAATTGGATTTTAAAATACTCCTCAGATTAAACTTTTTGCAAAAGGTCATGATGATTGGCCTTCCAGGACCACACCTGTGTCCATTTTAGCCAATTGCTAGACACTTACCTGGCAGCTAGGTTGTTATTCCTTTTCTTCCTGGTGCTTTCAAAACAGAGACTTGGCCACACACGTCAGTACAGGTTTCTAATTCTCCAAATTCTTGTTTTTCTGTGAAAATTACCCTGCATCTTCCATTTTTACATTATTTCAATTACTTTCTTTAATTACTGATAGACCCAGAGAGAAAAGTTGGATTTTAAGGCTCTTGGTCTAAGAAGTACTGTGAGAAGTGAGAAAAAAGAGTGAAATTCAAGTCGTTGTTCCAGGGTATAATAAATATCCAAAGCAGAGGAACTTCCATGGAGTTAGTGAGTGTTGTGCATCTCTGAACTTACAGCACTTCATTTATACTCTTTCCAGCTCTTCAGAAAGTCTGTCCTTAATGTGCAGAGGTTTCTTCCCACCCCCGCTGAACTCCCTCACCACTAGCTGTGTACAGATTCTGCTTGAGGGAAGGTTTGTTTTTGTGTTTTCTGTTGTTATTTCTGTTTTCCCTGCTTTGAATATTGAACTCCAGAAGAATCTTAAACAGCAGCACTAAGCAATTCTGGCAAATTTTCACTCATTTTGTTGCTTTTATTTTGCCTAGATTTTTTTATGAGGTATCAGGCATCAGATGCTCATCAAGGTTTGCACAGAGCAGAACACTCAGGGGTTAACCATTTCAGCACTGAGCTCTGTAGTGTTGAAGTTCCTTTGCAGATTTATCTTCAGGCAAAGTGAACCCGAGCTCCCTATAGCCTTTTCTAAAAGGTTGTAAAGGAAATGCAGTTTGTGAGATTCTGATAAACAAGAAAAGCTTTGTACTAAAACCTGAGCCACGAGGAAATATGAATGGAATGGGAATACTGTTAAAAAATAAATCTAAGACAAAACCTAAACAGTTCTATAATGCTAAGATATACATTCTCTCCATGCAAAACTTTTTTTTCAAAGCTCTGAATATGTTTTTATTTGGTCACACTCTTCTGTAAGAAACACCTGAGAAAGAAATACCACAAAAATGAGGTGGTCTCTGCTGAGCTGGAAGTATAGAGATATCAGTCCTCTGTTCTAGACAGTCATGCCTTTAAATATACCTCCTCAAACAATTCTTTAGGGATAACAGTAAAAAAAATTCCAGCAAGCTCTGTGATCAGCTAGAACAGATGGGACTGCACAGTGATTTTAGCTGACTACACAAAAGCTTTGCTCCTGCTCCTCCTGAGCACGGAGCCCAGGCTGCTGCACAGCTTTGCTGATTTGGCTTACAGGTGGAAGCGAGGAAATATTTCTTCCTCAGAAGAAATCCCAGCCGCTCTCATTTCAAAACAAAACACTCATTAGTAAGCACATGCAGAAAATCTCTTTGCACTGAGGTTTGGTGACTTTCCAGAAGAAAATCCCAAAACTTTGAGCATTGCCGTTCTTGCCTACTCTGAACACAACAGCCATACATTTTACTTTCAGGCAGTGCTGGACAGACAAACAATGCACAATTCAAAGCCAAAATATCTTTTCAAAGCATTTATCTTCTGTGTTGCTACAGCTTGACACAGAGGTCCCCCTGGCCCCACTCAATTTTATCAGCTCATGGGAAACACACAGAGGACAGGTAAAAAGAGGAGTCATGATCTGGAGTCTTCCCTCCACGCTGCCTGTGTGCTCATTCATCCCTCTGCAGAACTTTATTCTGTTAATAATTTTTTCTATAAAAGAGATGAATCGAACTAAAATTCTTCCAGCTTGCCTGCTTCCCTCCCTTTTCTGTATCCCAGATTTTTACCTTTTTAAAGGACATCAAGAACAATCTTTCATTTCAGTTATACCTCAATTTTTAATGCATTAAAAGATATACTTCAGGACTTGAAAGAAAATATTTTGAATTAAAATGGAGGACTCAAAGTGAGTATTCCAGTGCTTGCTTCTCCTCCCATTTCCTTTGATGTGATCCAGGAATAACTCAAGGGGAATGGAGCTGCATTTTATTAAAGTTAACATTAAAAAGGTCAGAGTCAGAAGGTCTGAAATGAATATATTGGTGCTTAATGCATCTAGGAGAAACTGCCCAATGGATTCAGGTTATTATAGCAGAAAGGCTTGTGATGACTGTAGATTGTTTGTAATAGAGAATCTGTCAGAATTTTGTGTCATATGGTTTTAAATTGTCAGTCCTCTCTTCAGCCTCTACTTCTGTTCCAACTGCCTCTCCAATCACACAAGTGTCCTTCTCATCACAACACACTCAGTAGTCAAATAGATACCATTATGTGCTACAAACTCTGGGGCCAAACTCTGTGCTGGAAGTGGGATGTTGTTGTGGTAACACTGGATGTGAGAAAACACAGCACAGACACAAGGCCAGAAGGCCCCTGTGGCTTCAAACCCTTTGGAATGAAAAAAGTGATTTCATTTCCATGAACTGAACTTAAATAAAACAACTCTTAATGGAAGACTTATTTCCACACATCTCTAATTTGTAAGTTGATGGTATATTTTCTTTAACAAAAATCTGTTTCTTCAGATTTTTACTGTCATACATACATGAGATCAAAGGCAGAAGCTGACCTTTAGATGTTGATTGAGGTAACTGTAGAAACAGGCTGTGAAGAGACGTTAATGAGCACCTTCATTATTTCTTCTGCTACAAAGGGTAGGGCAGGCATGCAGAAATCCTTCTGCTAAATGTTGATTACTGATGACACTGAACAAGCTAATACAGCTCTAAGATAATTCTCATATCCCAGACGAAGCTTTTATTCATGGGTGTTATTTAGACCTTGACAGTTTCAGGGTGAGGTTTTTTGTCCTTCACCAGGTATCTTCTCTAGAGAGAGAATAAATCTAAACTCAGAAGTGCCAGTTATCTAGCTGGGATTGACTTCTTAGTTACTTTTCACATTGCTGCAAGAGGGTTGAGACATCATGCCTGCCTCAGGTCTCCTTAAACAGCCAGGGGTACTAAAAGCACCATAAATTGAATATGAATCCAGCATTTATTTTTTAATGAGTGCATTCCTTCTCACAGAAAAGACATATTTAAGACAACTCAGACACACTTTCCTATGCCTCCGTCTCCAAATGCCCTCCTTTTCCCCTTTTCCTGCAAACTTCCTAAACACACTATAGATACCTGCTGACTTTTTCTTTCTATTTCATCCCAGTGTCTCCCCAATCCATCTTATTCCAATAACACTTAAATCAAATTATTGTTGTCAATAGAATCTGCCTAAATATCTGTTTCTCAGGGGTAGTATGAGGTAGGTGTCTAAGCTCTCATTATAGACCATGAATTGAATTAGTACAGTCAGTGGAGCCTAGAGAGAAATTCAACTGACAAGAAGCTTAATTCCGTTGACTGAAACATAGGTACTGAGTGCTATTTTAGATGCCCTAAGGAAGCTGAGACACATTGTCATTTAGGCTGTCAGATATGACAAAGTACCTACAAGATACCACTTTTATCCTTGAGCAGTAGAAGGAAAACTGGTAGGATACCTGAAAGCATCTCAGATAGCCCTAGATTCCAGCATCTAGGCACCTATATCCTGCCCTGGGTATCTATTTCATGGTTAAATATGGTTTTTAAGCCATATTTGCAATCATGCTCCAGATTTTCTGTTTTCTTCTAGAAAAAGAAAAAATAGTTATTTCTGTTATTCTAATTTAATTTCCATCATATAATTTTGAAAGCAGAAATCCCTGCACATTAGTCAAGAGTTGACTGAAGGCGGCAGGAAGAAAACACTTTGCCAGGATAAAAACTAGAGAAATTTGTCTTCCATCAGTTATTCAGAAGAAAGAAAAAAGCTTAACACTGGAGATTGAATGCAAACTCTGGGCAGATTTGTTCTGACTCACACAGGACCGCGAGCATAGAACCATTGACATCTCTTCTGATAAACAAAACTGCACAAGGACAAGTGCTCTGGTCCTTTAACTTGCTGGTCCAGCATGATCATCCCCAAGTATCTTGCCATTTGTAGCAGGGTAACTCCCTCCGAAAATGTGGAGCATAGTTCCCGTACTGTGTGACTTTCCAAATGATGCCTGGAACCATGGGAATTGTTGCTGTCTGACTGTCACAACCGGTCAGACACTAATGGTTTAAATGTGATCAAGTTCCTTTGTTTAACTGAATAGTACAGATGTCCAGGGCATAAAAAGAACACTCAGAGATTACAAAACTATCGCAAAAAGTTCCATCAGTTTTTGCTGCAGATGAAATTAGGTAGATTCCCACCTGGGAAACCTTGTGGGGGATGGAGGGTCTGAGCAGTGCATTTCTGTGAAACTGAAGGAACAGAGGAAGTGAATATGGTATAAGTAGACCAAATGAACTCAAATAATTCACCAAAACTTCAGAGAATTCATTAAAGTGTTCAAAAAGAGCTGAAGGATGGAACAGCTGAACTACTGAGAGCAGTGTGTAAACTCTCACCTAAAACTTCCTTGATAACTGAAAATGGAGGCGAGCAAACATGAGGCCAAATCTTTGGAAGAATTTTCCAAGAAGGCTGGGAAAACTATGGGCATATTAGATGAGAACCGAACAACACAAGATATAGTAATAATAATAAAAAAAAAAACCAGATGTGAAAAACCTCTTGCTGTTCTTCTAATGAGTCAGCTGAGCTGGCACATGGATAAAGATGAATTATCTGAATTTCCTCAATCCTTTTGATGAAGTCTGCCATCAAAAGCTTTTAAAGAAATTGAGTAGTCACAACAGAAGTGAACATTTGGTGAGGGAAGAAAAAATGTGCCAGCTATTCAAAATGGCTAAATAATCCGCTAAAAGATAAGAAACAGTTAAGGTTTCCTAACGGTGAAGAGAAGTCAACAGTAATAGAGGGATATGCTGTTTACTAATTTTATTTTAAAAGATGGAAAAACAAGTAAACTGAGCCATGAAAAAGTTTTGTGAAGTTACAAAGTTATTCGTGCTGGGAAGAACATGGTCTAATTGTAAAGAATTACATAGGCCTTGAAAAATTTACAAACAAAATTCAGTCTACACAAATATAAAATGCTGAACACAGAGAAAAACAATCCTAGATTCTCAGAAAAAAATAACAGGCTTTGAGATGAGCATTACTGCTCAGGAGTGAGGCCTGGAGATAGTTCCATTAAAACATCATCTCAGGATCTAGTGACATAAAAAAAACCCTCTTCACACCAAAAAAAATCCCTCCCCCAACTGTTAAGAATTATTACTAGAATAATGAAAAATAACAGAACAAATCCAACTATGCTACTAAAAAAATCCATTATCCACTCACTGTGTGCATATTCAAGATCAAAAACGCAGAGAAAAATTGAAAAAGGATGACCAGCAATGTGAAAGAGTATCCATATGTAGAATAATGGAGTAGTCTGGGGGTCTTCAAACCTGGAAAAGAGATTACCTAGGAGCATATAACAGAGATGGACAAACCATACTTGGCATAGAAACAGGGGAGATGAAACGACTGTTTAATATCTCTTCATACAGTGTTTAATCCCAAAAGGAACTCAGTCTTTTGGACTGAACAATTATACAGTTTAGATCAGACAAAAGAGTTAATCACTGTAAAAAGAGCTGCCTAATATTCTTGATTTATTTTGCCTTTGTAGTTCTCAATTTTGCAATACTAAAAGATGTCCATTTTATTTTTGTGGAGAGATAAATCTAACATATAATTCTTTGCAGATTTCTTTTATTTAAAGTCAAATATTGGGCACCAGGGATCATAAAATGTGCTGCATCAAGCTTATATTATGTGGCTTCCTTTTGTATGATGAAGGCCCACTGAATTATACAGGGAAATGGGAATGATGAAACATTGTTGCTAGTAGATAACAATAATTCTTCAATTTTTCATATTTCTGAAATAAATCTAAGTGTAAAAATAAACCAGGAAGAAACACTAGATTTGAGAAAGAAAAATACTGCAAGAATATGCAGTATAAGAAAAGAGGAAATATTATGTTGGTGAGTGTGCACATCTGCCTTTGTGGGTAGCTATAGCTCTGCTATAGCTGTAATACAGAGGGACTCTTGACAAGGGCATGCAGTGATAGGACAAGGGGAAATGGCTTTAAATGGAAAGAGGAGAGATTTAAATCAGTTATTAGGGAGAGATTCTTTGCTGTGAGGGTGGTGAGACACTGGAACAGGTTGCCCAGAGAAGTTGTGGATGCCACTTCCCTGGAAATGTTCAAGGCCAGACTGGATGGGGCTTTGAGCAACCTGGTCTAGTGCCCATGGCAGGGGGGCTGGAACCAGATGATCTTTAAGGTCCTTTCCAACCCAAACCATTATTTGATTCAGTTGTTCTATCTGTGATGCTCCAGGAAAAAATAATTATAGACAGACCTAATATTTTTATTAGACCAACAGGTATGCTCAGAAAAAGCACAAAAACCTCCCAGACATGCAAGACCTATGAATGCAAAAGAAGCAGACAGAAGTTGGCTTCAAATGCTTTAATAAAGCTTCAACTTCCTACAAGCTCTGCCTGCTAAAACCTAGACTCCAGCCAGACTTCTGGAGCTCAACAGATGTACACAAAGGCTCTAGGGGACAGAAGCTCAATGTGGTTATTTCCAAACCCACGAGAAAATATGAAGGTAAAAAGAATGATAATTTCATGGAATGGAAGAAGAATTAAACAAAAATGCGTCCTGAAGACCTCCCATCTTAAACTCATCCCTTCCATACCCTTTTTTCTAGCAGAAGGAATCTTACATTTTCCCATTAATCTCTCCAAGATTATCCTGAAGAGTAGGGACACTCACTCTGCCCTTTCAAATATGGCTGAGCTGGAGAGGACACAAGAAACCTGAACACTATCTTAAAAAATTTCCAGGGTTCTGGTTTAACTCCAGCCAGCAACCAAGTACCATGCAGCCACTTGCTCACTCCTCAGCTCACTCCTCTCTATTGAGAAAAGAATTGGAAAAGTAAGAGCTAGAAAACTCGTGGGATGAGATAAAAACAGTTTAATAGGGAAAGCAAAACTGCATGTGCAAGCAAAGCAAAACAAGGGATTCTTTCATCACTCCCCAAGGGCAGGCAGGTGTTCAGCCTTCTCCAGGACAGCAGGCCCCCATCACACATAACAATGACTTGGGAAGACAAACACCATTAAATGTCCCCTCCTTCCTTCTTCACTCTCCCTCCCCCATTTTATATACTGAGCATGATGTCATACGGCCTGGAATATCCCTTTGGTCTGTTTGGGTCACCTGTCCTGGCTGTGTCTCCTTCCATCCTCCCATGTACCCCTAGCCCCCTTGCCAGCATGGCAGTACAAAAAGCAGGAAAGGCCTTGGCTCTGTGCAAGCCCTGCCCAGCAGTGACAAAAACATCTTTGTGTTATCAACTCTATGTTCAGCACAAATCCAAAACATAGCCCTGTATCAGCCACTGTGAAGAATATTAACTCTGTTCCAGCCAAAACCAGCACACAGGTGAAACAAACCAAAATATATACAGGGGAAAAGGGCAAAATAAAATGTATTTGTGCTCAAGAAGAGCTATAGAACAGTTTGGGTTTTGTTACAAAGACAGTTGTAGCTGAGGATTTACAGCTCACAAATATATCTGCATGAAATCTTTTCAGAAACGAGCACCACTTGGTGATTTTAATGTTCAATTTTATATATTTCTGCCACAGAATTAACAAGTAGTCACAGTAGTCACATTTCTAAAATTAATCCTTTGATTTAACATCAAATGTATGAATGCACATTGCATAAAAGCATGGAAACTTATACAAAAAATGCTTGTCAAATGCTGTGAGAAGTAAACAAGAACATCCTAATTTTAATAGAGATTTTCAGCATAATTCTCTCTCATAAGATTGCCAGGTGGGAATGATGGTTATTTCACACTGACTGAAAGGGAAAAGCATCACCCCTGATCTGAGGAGCTCACTGTAGGAACCACATTTTCACTGCAGATAAGTTGTTATACTTTTCACAGCATTAAACTGTTCAAATTAACCTTTGAAGTTTCTTTGCACTTATTTGTCCATGAGCTGTTTAAGCTGCTACAGCTCAATGCTGCAATGAAAGGCAGAACTGTAAACAACACATTCACTGTCAGCATTTCTGATGCCAGAGAGATTTTTTTGCTTTTATGCTTTTTAGACTAGTAGCATTTTAGTTTTATACTTTTATATATTAGTACCCCTATAATCCTACAACCTCTATCCTACAACCTTGTATCCCTTTCCTATAGACAAAACAGAGCCAAGTTATCGGCCTTTAGGCATTCCAGAGTTGGACTCGATAAGCTACTGAAGTAAGCAGAAGATCTCCCAATAGAAACTTGCCACAAGGAATAGTGTAACAAAATTCTGCTTTTCATTGGAGAATATTTTCAAAACTATGTAACCCCTATAATAGTAGAAGCACGAACACGCTGGGCGCTCTTTTTACCTTTTGGCACCCTTTTACCTTTGTATAACTTACACTTGCTGGAACCCCGCTCGGCAGGATTGGGCCCAAAGCCTGCGCAGCGGGGGTCCCGGGGCTGTCCCTGGGAAACCTTTGCTTTCTCCAAATCCTTTTAATAAATTTTTACTTTTTATCCTCTTATTTCGACCTCAGCCTGTATTTTCAAACATAAATAAGGCATCATTTCCACTTCATCTAATCCCGTAAGTTTTTGTTACCTTCCATCTATGTGAATAACAAAGATGTAGCCCTTACAGAATTATGTTATTTTGTATAATAAAAGCCATGTAATAAAACCCAGACAGCTATATTTATTGATTTTTATTACTTCGGTGCTTTCCTTCAAATTACAAAATTTCCATCATTCCAGATCAAGAAACTCTGGTGCCAAAATGCAAGCCTGAGCAAATCCATTCTTCATTTTTTGCACCAGCTTTCTTGACTCTCTTTCTTCATCCAGGTGGTGGAACAGGCTCCCCAGGAAAGTGGTCACAGCACCAAGCCTGCCAGAGTTCAAAAAGTGTTTAGATAATGCTCTCAGGCACAGGGTGTGATTCTTGGAGTGTCCTGCACAGGCCCAGGAGTTGGACTTGATGATCCTTGTGCATCCCTTGCAACTCAGGACATTCTGTGATCCTACGATTCTATGACTCATGTGGATGAAGATAGGACCTTTCTATAAGCATCAGATATATACTGCAAATGAAGACAGACTTCAAAAGGAAGTCTGGAAAAGTAAGACTGTGCACACAACTTTTTGTAAAAGTTGAACCTCAAGAGCTTTAAATAACTTGTCTGAGGTCAGAATGAACTGAATTTGGAAATAAGGCTGGTGAAATGTCAACCCTAATTAGGGGTTGTCATTAAAATATCAGCACCACAAGATGAAAAATACATATTGAAAGAGTTTAGTGATAAATGTTAACCAGGCGAAACATATATGGATACTATGATGTTTTGATGATACCATCTAGAGATAAGTCTTGGAGAACAGCTGTTTCCAGAATAATTTTCTTGAATATTAAGATCATTTTATGTAAGTATCACTAATGCCACAACAAAAGATAACACAGAAGATAAAGGGGCTTCTTGCTATGAGCAATTTACATACTAAATGCTAAAATTAATTTCAAACTTTCCATTTTTTTATTATGAATAAAATGAATATAGAAATGGTCACTGAGCAAGGGCACTGTCATATTAGTTTAAAAGTGTTTTATTTTACCTTGCTTTTGAAAGCAAGCTAAGCAATTAAATCAACAAAAGGTTGCAGAAAATCTCAAATGGCATTTTGTGTTGTTTTGTAAATGTATGCTTTCATAGTTTATTTTATTTTAGGGTTATTTCAAAGAAGAGTAATTGTTTAAATAATTGAATTACATGCTCTTGAAATCTATGGCATATTCCTATCCTGCTTTTGTAACTGCAGATTTGTGTATATAGCTCAGGAATACTTTTGTGAAAACTGAACCTGAAATATCTACTTTAGTGCCCTGGATTAACTGATAACCAAACTGTTTCCTCGAGAACCACATCTTCCTGAAAGCTTCTCATGCACTGACAGGTTCTTCCATTCATTTCAACATTAATCTTCTTTCTCAAGAAGATGAGTAACGAGATGAGCATTGTCTTGGCAGTCCTTTGAGTGCTGACAGTCTTGTTCATTTCTTACAAGTACAGGTAAGCCCTTGTTCACCAATGTCAGTAATACAGACACATCAACCCAGAGGATTCCCTTGTTAAAACATTTATTTATTTATATGCATTACTGGGGAATAAGATGTTCTGTAGAAATAAATTTTGCCTCTGGAATGCATCAATATGTGGTGTAAGATCAAAGGCAGAACTGATCTAGGCTGAGGAGGCTCACATGAAGTTTGAACCCTATATGAAAAAAAAAATCCATTCCTCTGGTATTCAAGGATTTTTATATTCAAGATTATCTCTTTTATCTCTAAATTAAAGATAAAGGCATTCAAAGCATATTTAGATGGTTTTTGATTGAATTTGCTTATCTCCATTTGAAAGGTGGAAATATACTTTTTGCTTTCACTTGTTTGTTATTTATTTATTGAGGGGCACTTATGTCTATGAGTGTAGAAGCCAGTGCTTACTTTCCATATTGATCCCAAAATTGTTCCTCTACAAATAGGAATTGCTTCATTTCAGCAGCCTAATTTTAGATACATTTTTAATTAGTAGTATTGAAAAGGGAAAGGAGAAAGAGCAAGAGAACAAGAACTGGTATAAAGAGAAATGTCTGAAAGGATATTGCATTTCCTTGTAACTCAACCAGACCAGGTGTGCACATTAGCTATAACAAACCATGGGAAGAAATCTGGTTTTCAAACTCACTGGGAAACTTTGGTCATCCAGGTATCCTCAACCACATACTTTGGGACACTGCTACAAACTCTGAAGGTAATTGGGTGTGAAAAGGCGGTCACATCCAGCTGGAGCTTGGGTCACTTTGGGACGTCACACTCTAGCCCAGAGCTGGAGCACTGGATTAGTGAACACTGACAGTTGTTACTTAACAATGAGGGTTTTATAATCTGGGGGTGGGGACCAATGAATCAGCCACATGTTGGTGTTAGATTATGTAAAGGAAACTCTTTAACCTCCATTTGCCACAACATATTCCTCTTCCATTCGATGCAATGGCTTTAACCTTTGCTAAAATGCTTTTAAGGGTAAAATGATTAAATAGTACAGACCTGGGCTATTCTGTGCTACGGAAGGGTCCCCCAATTGTTTAATTTCCTAATTGACTAACAATGTAGCCACAAGATCTGCTTCTCTCCCCCTCCTCCAGAGCTAGATAGCTAGATGGTTATTTAAAAGGCTGTACTAGGGAGTTTCATGGAATAAAGATTTCAATGACCTCCAAAAGAGAAGAAATAGGACTTCATTGACCTATACTCTATTATGCTTTTGAACTCTTTAAGAAAAAACTTACATTGCTGGTGAAAGATAATCCAATAGTTAGCAGATTGTTCTAGCTGTGACTTATAGAAAATCTCTGTTAAAATGTATGTATTTTTCCAAGTTTGAATTTCCCTCCCTAAAATTTCAGTGAGAAGTTTTTTTGCTTATTTTGTATTTATTTCACACAAATTTAAAATATTGAAGTAATTAAGAAAAAACATACTTATATCTGTTTTATTGTTTGGGATGTAAATCCAGATACTGAAAATGCAGTTGTGTGGGTTCCTATCGACACTAACAAGACCTACACCTGCAACTGGGGGGTTGAGCTGAACCTTTGTGACAAGAGGAGAGAAAATGTATTTGTATCTATATGAATTCACAGAATTACAGACTGGTTTGTGTTGGAAGGGACCTTAAAGATCATCTGGTTCCAACCTCCCTGTCATGGGCAAGGACACCTTCCACTGGACCAGGTTGCTCAGAGCCCCATCCAACCTGGCCTTGAATATTTCCAGGGATGGGGCATCCAGAGCTTCTCTGGGCAACCTGTGCCAGTGTCTCACCACCCTCCAAGTAAAGAATTTCTTCCTAACTTCTAATATAAATCTCTCCTCTTTCCATTTTAAACCACTTCCCCTTGTCCCATCACTGTCTGCCTATGTAACAATGCCCTGGCATGCAGCCTCCATTCACTGGAGAAGCAGAGGATTTCATTTTCTAGTGCCTGTCAACCTCCTATCCTTAAAGGCACAGATAATGCCTTTAAGGATAAAAACACTGAATTATTTAATTCTAAGAAACTGTTTGTCAGTTGTGTACATTAAAAGCTTATCAATACTACTTTCACTTACATATGTTTACAGTGGATAACTGGCAGCTGCCTCACCATCACTGCCAGCACCTCCATTAAATCTCTGCAAAGTTTGTTCTGCAATTACTGATTTTCCAGGTGAGCTGGAAAGCAACTGCAAGTCCAACAGCTACAGTGATATTTCTAAGGCATTCTCTTCTGTTAATAATGTCAGAAAACACACTACAAGGCTAAAAAATTCTTGCAGTCAATCCGGGGGTTTTGTATTGTCTTTGACTAGAAATAAAAACTACTTGAATTTTAGGATATTAAGATCGGAATTAGGGCCTTGCTATTGGTAGCCAGGTAACAAATTTTCTCTAGTTTCTTTCTCTAAAAGTTTGAAAATCTATAAAATACTAGGTAAAGAGCTTCTTGCTATGATCTATTGTAATAAAAAGTCTGCAAAAACCCGTGGACAACTTATGACCATTTTAAACATATCTTTTTAAAAAGAAAAACTGTAATATCTCTTGCATTTCTATGCCAATCTTGCTTGGTAATATTTTTTGCAATTTCAGTGGGGAAAAAAAATAAGAGCAGAAATGATCAGCAAAAGCTGAGAATTTCATATCATACTAGCATAGGGCAAAACAATTTCCAAGGAATAATCAGAACTAGAGATAAAGCTGGCAGGTTAACCTGCTTCACCCTTTTTCCTGTGCTACAGGGCAGGGGAAAGGAGAAGGGGTGTGGGGGATGAGAGGGAATAGAAAGGAATATTGCAAAAACCAGGCAGAGGACCAGGATTTCAGACCTAGATGCAAATAACAATGTTGTGGGTCTTTTATGGCCTTCTTAAGCAGTAATTAACAACACCTTAAAAGAAAGCCAAGAAGAGTTTTGACATTCTCAGTGCTTTCCCTGATGTCAAACTGGAAAAGTTCTTTGAAATGCTGTATTTGATGAGGCGGGACCAGCATTTTCGTCTTTTGGGTTTACACCATAGGTAAGGATTCAACACCTGGCTTTGTTTTTTATTTTTTAACATAAAATGATCAACACATCATTTCTGATTTAATACAAGTGCAAATATATGATGGGTGTGCACTGAGGTTCTAGAGCAGAAAACTGCTACTCATAGCAAAACTGGAGTGATAGAGTGAGTTAATCCAAAAGCTTCAAACAGCACAGAAGTTAAAAATGCATATAAAACATAACCTTTATAAAATCTGCCTGGTTTCACATCCTTTCATGTTAATTTGTGAGAAGAGAACTTACAAATTGTAAGCAATAATGGTGCTGAAGATTACAATCTTTCAATAAGAAAACAGTACTAATTATTAAAATACATCCTTTCAAGTTTCATATTGCTTTACCTCTTACCTCAATTTCAAAAAGGCATGAATGATGTTTAAGAAGTAGTTAATATTTACATGTATCTCCACCACACTGGATCCGGTATAGAGATAACCATAATGTATTCACATAATTTATTTATCTGAATCAGTGTTTCCTCAAATCACTCTTATCAGACTGTAAATTCCTAAGGATAGCGTCTGTGGTTCCAGCTCCTCATTGACTTCTGCAAACATAATATAATATAGTCCACACACACCATTCTACTACACTTCCCTTCTATTTTCTCCTTTCAGAGGACCACCAAGGTTCTTTTTTCCACTCGTGCTGGCTGTGCATTGGTGTTAGTTCCCTGGAGTTCAGTGAATTCTGTATTGCAGTGGAGCTAGCCAAAAGCCAAGCTCATTAATTCCTAAACTTTTTGAGCAAATCATTTCTCACGCACTAAGACAGTTCCTTCCATTGTTATGACACATTTTAAAAGTCTCATGTAACATTTTATTTTTGTGTAAAATATTAAATCTCAGGAGATATACAGGATCTAATTAAAACCTGGTCTAATTTAACTTAATTCACCAAAAGCTCACTAAAGCTTACTTTACTTTTGATCTTCAAGGATTAGAAGATGTTGGTGTGATGACATGGACTCACATAATGGAAAGAAACATATATCAAATTGTATAGGTAAATCGCATATTTATTCTTGCATTTTAAGATACATCGAATCAAAAAACAGCTTTTAGAGGTTTGGGCTCTTTTTTCCAGAAAATACTGGTTTATTGGAAGCGAAACTTTTTTTTTTGGCAAGGTCTTTTCCAGTCCTTTCCTTGGGACAATTTTCACAAACAAAAATTTGCATTACACAGCTCACAACATAAAAACCTATGCAACACTTAAATTTTAATTTATTTCAACAATATTTGGAAATGTTAGAAAATCCACCTAGATTTCCTTATATCAACTGATGTTACATCTGTGCCAAAATGGATTTTGGTTTGATGTCTCTTTTTTCCCTTTAACAAAGAATGGAGACAACCTTGATTTAATCACTGTACAGAACAGGACCCTTTTTTTGAAGCTGATATTTTACCAGACTGTTTTCTGCTAAGACCAATAAGCAACATGAAAAGTTTTTAAGAGGAAATTAATGATGTTACAAAAATACAAATATCAATATGTGGAATATGTATATTGGTGGAGGATAAGTTTCTCATTCCCTTCACCCATGTAGTGTGTTTATTGTCCTTGGAGGATAGGTAGCTAATTGGGAACTCACCACCCTTGCCAACTCTAGAGATTTTCCCTTTTAGTGAAACTTTAAAATGTATCTTGGGAACAAAAGCTTTAGACTTGGGAGCCTCCATTTTACATATATTCATAGTAAAGTGGAGAACACTGTATACTTTCAACTTAAGACAGGCAAATACTTATCAGGCTTTTCCTGTATTTTCCAGTCAGAGAAGATTTCCACCTGTGCAACAAGGAAGTTGCTTGCACTAGGAATGTAGCCTCAGAATTTCAGCACCCATGACGTTGGTATAAATGTTTGCAGAACTTCAACCAAAAATTTTTAATTTTCCATTTTCAGGTTTCTAAAATTCAAGTGGACAGATTATAGTAGACAGAGAATTGAATAATTCTTTGACCAACTTTTTGTGCACCTGTGCTGCCTCACTGTAGAAATTAAATGTATAGCTAAATCAAATGGGACAAAATGGGTTTAGTTTGGGCTCAGTTTCCATCCTAACAGCATCAGAATATGTATATTTCTCTGTGCATTTTATTGACTGAAGTGAGTGAAGAATTACCATGTAATGGTTTCTAGGCCATGGAGCCCTATATATACAGACCCATACATATTTTCCCAATACCAGTGCCCAGACCCAGGGCATTGTTTGATTTGTTTGCACAGATGTAACTTCTGGGTCCCAGTCATTCTCAGGATCTCTGTTAATGGTGAAAATAAAATCCCAGTGGATGACTGTTTAATGCTAATGGGTGGTCTTTGAGAGTCAAGACTGCTTTTGTTTAGAAAGATTCTACTCCAAAACTCTGTAGGGAAACAGATGAGAAACCAATTTGAGCAGAAGCCAGGATAGGAACAGGCTTCTGCCACCTACGCACACATTAACCTTGTTACAGCTTTCTCCTGACTCACTGATAATTGACATGTCTTATATTCTAGGATTCCTTTATTAGATGGAAATGGATGTCAGAGAAGTTCTTGGAAACAGAGGGTCAGCAGAAGTGCTGCTTTTATGTGTCTGTCCCTCTCTCAATGCCCACCTGATTACATTACAAGGAACGTTAGCATGGCGGGTCCTTTCAGATGAATTGGGATTTTTGTTGTTTTCAAATAACTACATAAAAACAGGTCGTTCTTAACTTCAAAAGGAGGGAAAAAAAATAATCTATCTACCTCAAACATTTACTACTACTTTGCACCCTCTTCAGAAATTACTTGATTAAAAAAAAGGATGTGATAGATATTCCTTTCACTTTTTCATCAAAGTAATGTTCGTTCATCCCTTTGCAATCTTCTAGCAGTCCCAAGAGTACAGTACAAGAAAATGAAGGATAGCAGCATGAATCACAGTGAATGTAATCTGAAAAAGACACCACAGCATGCTTAGGAAGTTTCCTTTTGTTTCGAGCATTTGAACTTCATTTATCCAAAACACAAGGTGATGGACTTGCTGCTTTTTTCCAAGGTCTTTTCCAAGGACAAAAGCAAAAGTAAGGGCTTCTACCTTTAGAAAGGTGTTTATAGCAGTACTCCCACCTACTTCTGGTGACCTTTTAAGGACATTTAATTTTTTAATCCTGCCCAGCCAGGAACTGCTGTGCTGTACGTTCACTACCTGGACATTCTCCTTCATTTTAGCTCTGGAGGCATCAAAGCTTTTCTAGGAAGAGTGAGTTGCCACATTACCATTTCTTTGGTAATCACTTGGATGTTTTTCCTTCTCAATTTTAAATTACCCTTCCAGAATATTATTTTAGAAATAAAAGCAGGTTTTTGTGTTTGAAACAAGAGCATTCCAAATTTAAAACTAAAAGTTCAGAACTTATTAAATTCTCAGAAGGAAAAATTATGATTAAAAAAATTATCTAGTCAAGATTCTGGTTTTGAAGTAATTCTATTAATACCCACGATATCTTGTTTGGTACCAAATTCATGATAAAAGTGTATGTATAGGTATCAAGGGGATCATGCAGAATGAGAGGGCTTAATTGCTTCAACTTAGTGAGAGTGTATAATGTGAAGACACAAATTTCATTATTAGAGAGTGAATCACATTCCATCTCAGACACTTCCCATCCTTAAAAATAATCCTTTGACCTATTTGCTATAATCCTCATCTCTAACAACTTCATTTAGCATCCCATTGTATCCACTGCCTTTCTCTACAGAACCTCTGTGGCTCTTTTCTCTCTCACCCATCTTGCTCCGTATCTAATGAAGTAGATAAATAAATAGTAAATAAAACCAGTATGTTTTATTTTCTTGTTGCGTCTTCTGCCCCTTTCCATGCTGTGCTCTGTTCCTGGGAAAAATGATCAATGGCACTGAGACAGGCTCTCCATTCCAACCCTGGCAATAAAGTTTTGTTTATAGCAAAGCTTGCCAAACCCTAATTCATACAAATATCCCCTCATCAATCACAAAGTTTTCAACTAAGCCCCATAAATCTTCTCCAAGAGCTTTTCTACTTCTTGATACAGGCAATGAATCTGTGTGTGTACTCGTGTTATGCAGCTCACTGCCATTGCCTATGAAACCAAACTGCTAACACATATGAGTTAGACATTATATTCATCTCAGCTGGCTGTAGGCACTTGCAGTGGTTTAGGTAGGGGTTTGGATGCCTTACATATCTCCTGAAGCCAAGAAGGAAAGACTTCACTGAACACTTGAACTGTAAGTTCATCACTGTAAGCAAATCAACTCAACTACAGTTTGAATTGTCCTCTGGAAACTCATTTCTAACTCACTGTCTAAATAAAGTAGGATGAATCTGGATTTGTCAGAATGTTGGATACCCTAACTGGCAGGTTTATTGGGGAAATAAATAAATGAAAGACTAGAGTCCCTCTATCTCAGTTCTTGAATTACCTCACTTTTTCTGAACAGGTTGAGCACACCCTCCCTGTCACTCCTTGGGACTCAGTGGAAACCGTGCTGACTAACTAAGCAAGAGGCACAATTCAAAAAAATGAAAAATGGCTAGCACAAATTAGCAGCTAATTTTTGTTAAATAACCTCCAAAGACATAAGAATCACTGAACTATTTGTATAAATAATAGAGCTACATTATTTCACTACTGGACTGATGATCTCAAATACAGAAATAGAAAATTAAATGGGGGAATAATATGTCTAACATATTTTGCATTCAAAATATATTTTATCTAATAGAAATATTTCACCAGATTTTGTCAGCTGCAGCCTATCCCAAACTAGACACAAAATATACTAGACATCCTCCTTTTTTGTTGGAGTTATTTACAGTTTTGCATATATCCAGAACCACAGAAGTCTAAGCAAGTCCTGTTTCCCACCCAGGGCTCATTCAGAATTAGATTTGGTTCTGCTCTGCTGTAGTGCAGTAGACATGATTATGTCTTGTTTAGAGCATATTTAACACATCTGCTCAATATTTAGGGTCTCAAAAATGAATGTATGACCACTTAAGCAAAAAAAAATCCAAAGTAAAAGCTGGATTCTGTCTTTTTTTATAATGACTTCATTGTATTTGGAGAACTCATGCAAGATAAGCTCAGTTGCCACCTTATCACAGAAATCTGATCCTCTCACACAGCTCAAGCTGTGCTCCTTCCTGGAGTCAAGAATGTGAGAGCCTGGACCAAAAAAAAGTGTTTGTAAGCAGCAATGTCACAACACTCAACACAGAGTGTGATTTGGCTCTGACCCCAAATTAGGATACACTTTTCAAGTGAGCTACTAATATCCCATCTGAGAGAACTTTTTTTTTGCTGGTCTGTTAAAGTACAATTAGTTTAATTTAAAATCACAGTGGTTTCAGCAGACAAGCAACACCAATACTTGTCATTCCCAACAGAGTTTGTTCTGCAAATCTGTATTTTTTCTAGTGGTGGAAGTCAAATAGGTTTCAGCTGTTGAGGAGTGAAAAAGGAGAAACGCAGCTAGCAGGTCTCTCCCGAGAGTCAGGAGGACTCACCTCTGCTGCCACTGCCAAGCCCATACTGCTGAGTGGCAGCAGGAACACTTTTCTCCCTCTGCTCTACTTCCAGATAGACAGATTAATATAAACCAGCTATATGAACCATAATGACATAACACAAGTCCAGCACTGACTCCAGCAGTATCCAGTTGTGGTGTCAGCACCCTGTCTATAAAGGGACACCTTTTTGCAAGCTCAGAATGTTATCTGTGCAAGAGCATGAGGAGTTGTATCATCCTACCTGGACCCAGAGAAACATACAGTGTAAGTGTACCTGGGGACTGCTGGCTGATGATGAAGAGTTAGAAGGCTGTGCTGTGTGCTCAAAAAATATAAATATAGTTTATACATTCATCAATAGAAAGTTAAATTTTCCTGGTGCCACAAAACTGTGTTGGTTCTATCCCAAACACCACTGGCTATTGTAAAGACACTTATTAAATCCAATGAGAGTGATGACATGATTGAATTCAGACGAGAGAGTTTAATGGATGAAGTTGTGGTTTGGAACTAAAGATTCCCTTACGAGCCAGAGCTGAGCACACCTGAGAGTAGTTAATTCTTCTGAGCCAACTTTAATTTATTGTCAGAATGAACATGTACCTTGGTAGTTACTATGCCAACACCTAAGCAGGTCCCTGGTGGTAAGATAGCATTTACAGGCATCATAAAATGAAGTTTAATGATTCTCAACACTTCCAAGCTAACTGGATCAGCTAAAAAAAAAAGAATCTATTTGTGATGCATATAACAATGAGATATAAAAAATTATCCTTGTATCTTTATGAGTTATGTATAATAAAGTAGGGGAGGGGGAAGGAATTCAAGGTCTTTCCTTGCTGTCACAGCAAGGAAGAGAGTGACCGGCAGCTTGTGTGCTCTCCTCACAAGTTCATTAATCCTTATTTGTAACTTTCTGTAGAGAAGAGAGCTACATTTGTTTGGTGATGGGAAGCTACTGTCTTTACTGTGTTCTTGAATATGACATTTTGTGCTCCAGCCCACAGAACAACCTCAATTCAAAGATAACTGCTGTTGGAATGGGACCAGAAGAGGCCACAAAGGTGATCAGAAGGCTAGAACATCTCTCCTGGGAAGACAGACTGAGAGAGCTGGGATGGTTCAGCATCAAGAGATGGCTGCAGGGAGACTTTATTGCAGCCTTTCACTGCATAAAAGGGGTTTGTAAGAAAGACAGAGAAAGACATTTTACTTTGTAGCACGGCCTGTAGTGACAGTTAGATTTAGGTTGGACATAAGTAAGACTTCTTTTACGATGAGAGTGTTGAAGCACTGCAACAGGTTGTCGAGAGAAGTTGTGGATGCCCCATCCCTGGAAGTGTTCAAGACCAGATTGGATAGGGCCCTGAGCAACCTGATCTAATAGAAGATGTCCCATGGCAGGGGCATTGAATTAGATGATCTTCAAAGGTTCTTTTTACCCCAAACCATTCTGTGACTTTGTGAAAGATCACATACATTTATGCAAGTTATACTTCTGGCTTTAGTACTCTTGGAGTGAAGCCTGTATAACGATCTGCATGACGACCTCAAAAACTGCCCTCCTGCAGAGACAGGGATTTGCAACACTCCCTCACACACTGTCCTCTGTACCCTCTATAGGGAGGGCATCTCAGCTAACAGGGAGAAGATTCACTTTAGTGGATGGAGTTTGTTTTCTGCTCCTCATGCTAAAACCTCACCTTGTAGAGTGAAGATACTGAAGGAAAGCAACAAACACTTTCATCAGATCCCAGGACTTGGTGCTTCACCTCTGTCCTAAGGAAACTTTTTCTAAGGCTATGAGGATCATCCATTAAAATATTTTTGATGTTTGTGGAGGGATAAAGTCACTGGTAAGTGCCAAATGAGACACTTGGGGTCCTTTTGGGGTCCTTTTGCTAAGTGCTTCTTCTTTCTTCTGTTCAATTTATTTCTCTAATGAATTCCCATCTGTAACTACTCAAACCTTTCTCTGATAACGTACACCTTGTTGGAATCTGACCTGTGATAACAGCCTCTTTTCTAACCAGGCAGTGAAATGTGTAACTCTCTGGACAATCAAAAGCAAAATGCTGCATGTACAGCTGGCAATAGGGGTGCAATGACCCCTCCCAGATCCCACATCCTGCCACTAAGTGAGAGGTGCACCTATCTCCTTCAGAGCACTTCTTTCAGATTTACCTGGGATAAATACTCAAAGTGCAAGAGCAGTAGTCATTGTCTATACAAAAGTTTCACATTTACAAGGGTGTTTTGATTACTTTAACTAAATTAGAAAGTTTTCCTGCAGTCAGCTGAGGAAAGTGAGGCACTCCTGCTCTGATTCAGCTTCAGACCAGTAAAAAAAGGAGTAATGTAATTCCGCTTATTTTTTTGGCACCAGAAGAGTAGTGATACAAAGGCTGAGCCCAATGAAGTCAGTAGTGATCCTAGAAGCCATTTGGTCCATTGATTTTAAATGGGCTTAAAATATCTTTCTAAAAGGGCCTTCTGGATCACTTATTAATTGTGGAGATTATTAATCACAAATTGGAGAGGCCTGCCTGTGCTATTAGTTGCAGCAGTCTTGAAGTCTAGTGCCAGGCATTTCAAGTCTTACAGTTAAATATCATAATGTGTGCCTGAAATATGTCACTGAATTTATACAGGATGCCAAATAATTTGTGATCTTAAGCATTGCCACATTTCTACACTAGTAATTACTACACTACCATTGATCTGGTACATGGTAGTGCTTTCCATACATGTAGCTGAAAGCCAGAGCTCCAAAGTGCTCAGCTCAGTTAGAATAAATATTGCAAAATCAATCTGAAGTGTTGCAGTGTAGACTTACTGAATTTCTGAATTTGCAGAAACAATCATTTAGTAAAACAGGAATAGTTTCCCTTTTTTGACTTTCAACATTCAATTAACATGTGGGCAGAGGGATTTCTGTATGCTTGTTGATGCTCATCAAATAGAGGGGTTTGAATTGCCTTGTATTTCATAAAGGCATTTGCATCTGTTCTTGACTTGGACTTGAAGTCAGAATCAAGCTTCATCTAAATATCCTAACTCTTGCAAAGCTTAGAAATATTCGGTTAAACTTTCTGCCCTAGCTATTTTTGTTATTGCACATTGGTCTTTTTCTCTTATTATTTGGGGAATGATCCCAATCTGTAAGAATGGCAATAGTTTAAGAGAATGAAGTCAGAATAATTCACATGCAATCTTTTAATCTACATAAGTATGAGATATTCCAGTAAATGTGTAGTGAAACAAGGAATGTGTGGCTTAGATAATTTGACATATACAAAGATGTTGTTTGTGGCCTGAAGAGTGAGGTTTCTGACTAGTTTTGAGGCAATGAAAAAACAAATTATATACCTTAATCATAACAGCAATAAGAAACATTCTGAATCTAAGTAGCTGCTAGCTTAATCTGGAGTTCTCCAGCCCGTAAGTAGTCAACAGAAGTCCCAAAAATAAGTGAGAATATAAAAACTTTGCTCAGAAGAGCTAGGAGCTACCACTCACAGCTCATAACTAATTCAGCAGTGGTATTGGCCAGTAACGCAGAACAAGGTATTGGCCTGATTTTTATTTACTTTTCCTTTCAAACTTGTTAGTAGTCATCATCTGAATGATGACGATTAAGATTGTTCTATCTGAGTTCTATCACCTGTGGGCAACCCTACCCTTCCAGTGCAGCCTACATCTCATTTCCTTACCATGGTGTTACCTGGAACCTTCCTTGGACCCTGGCTCCATTCCTGTGACAGGGCTCCTGCAAATTTAATACTTGTGGATTCCAAGACATGATGGGGATATTTAATCAGAACATTAATAAGTGCTGTATGAGAAGTACCTTAGTTCAGCCTGTCTTCTTTCATGTCGGGAATAAAATGTTATAGTAAATCTGCAGAGTCCATAAAAAAAGTGTAACTTAAATTCCATACATCATGAAATTCATTTTGGTTCTACAAATATGTTTAAGATGATTTAAATAGTAACCACTTTACAATCTTAAAATACTCAGAGGTTTCACTTTGAATTCTGAGATCAATAAAAATTAACGATGTTTGGTGCCACTATAGCCCAGACGGTTTTGAGACATAATGGTCATTAAAAAAGGAAGTCAGAAGTTTACTCAAGGAAGTTTATTAAAGCTGCCATATCTTACTAATACAATTTGCTTATCAGCTTCTCACCAAGCTTTTAATTTTCTAGAACAAACAAATATGTCAATTGCACAATTAATTTCGTTTTGGTCCTTTTAAATGGTAAGATTAAAACCCAGGCTCAAACAGAAATCATTTGCAACTTTAACTACAGAGAGTGTATCATTAGAGTGTCCTCTAGGCAAAAGACACTGCCTTATATCAGTGTGATGTATGATGCTAAATTGCCGCATTTCAGTTCACAGGAGTAGGTATTCTTCAACGCAGTGATGGGCCCTGAGACAAATGGGAGCCTACTACGTGTTTCATTTTTAATTCTCCTTAGTAATAATGTGAAACAGATAAAATAAAACTCTATTATAACTGGTAGAGTGGGACCTTCATTTTAAATTACCCCTTAACATATTAACTGGAGGAGAAACAAGATAACATGATGACTTCATTTAGAAGTACTTGTTGCTATCCAAAACTTGTCTAATAGCTGCTAATTCTTAAGTCACTGTTGTTCCTGGAGTGGCACTTGGTCACTGCTATCTGCTACACGTTGAAAATGCATACTCACTGAGGACTGAGCTTTGGTCTACATGGGGTTTATGTTTGGTTGGTTTTTTTTAATTTTCAAATCTGTATTCAGGCATCAGTGTATAATTTTCTTCAGCCCCGCTTGGTTTTAAATGCACACCCCTGTATCCTCTGCATTGCAGACAATTGCTGTAGATCCTATTAATTTTAACTGATGCTGGCGGATTGGTTTGCCTTAGTTTCCAGTATAAATTAGAGAAATATCATCCATGCCCTGCAAAATATTTGTCATAATATCTTTACATATATAAATACAAGAAGAACAACTTTTATATCAGCAGTAATATCGGAAAACATGCTATTCTTTTTCTCTATTGTATTTTTGTTGTTGCCCCAGTTTTTGTTATCCTTCTTACCCAGTTTTACATATAACAGTTTCTTAATATGTTAAGCCATGCCTAGCACTGAAGAAGTCTGCATTTCAATTAGTTCAAGTTCGTCTGTTTAAAATGTTAACACTTTCAGTCTTTTTGGTGATCAGACTGGCTTTAGCAATTTTCTTGGGCATCTGCTGCAAGTGCTCATATGTATCTTCAGTTAGGAAAACCATTGATAACAGCTATAGCAAAGTATCTTTAAAAAACCCAGTGAAAACATTGACAAGTTAGAGGTACTACATATACTTGTGCTGGACATTTGCTTTACCTTGAATTAAACTCAAAAGATCAGTTTCACTTATCCACCGTCTTCATTTTAGATGCTGTTTATCCTTGAAGAAATGAGCAGTGTGGGAAGTATGATGTCTCTCAGCATGTGAGAACAAATCAGACTGATCAGCCTATTTCTTTCCATAAGAGCAGTCACATACATTTTCATTTTCTTTCCCAGTAGACCGTGCAAAATGCATTATTTTTTTCAGATACATCTAACACTTAAGTGACCACAAAAATCTTTGCCACACTCAATGTAACTAGCACCTGACACATGTCAGATATATGGGGCAGAATGCACTTTCAAAAATCCACTTTAAGCAGCTGGCTAAACCTAATCTGTTTCCTTTTTGGTTTTTTTTTTTTTCCCTCTCTAAGTGCTAAAAAAAGTACCTCTGTCATGTCAAGCCACCTTACTGTGAGTAAGTGTATATCAGCTCAGGCCCAAGGTCTCAGAATGAACGCTTGTCTCCCTGAGGGGATTTGATCTGCAAAGTTTCTCGGACCATATCGGATGCTGACAGAAGCAAACACCCTGCAGGACACATTTGTTACAGTACTATCTACCTTTTACACTGCCATTTCTGTTTGAAGCAGGATATATTCTCTCTTCAGATTTAAGAGGTCAAAATCTGCATCTCCTAACCACAGCAACTTGTGAAGGTAGAATGAGGATGGAGGATGATATCCTACTCTTCCCCACTGAAACAGTTTCACCGTGAGAAACCCACTCAAATTTCTCTAGACCACAGTGTCAATAATATTAAGTAAAATTATGTTTAGGGAATTCACTTGAGACCAGAGACTTTTGTCCTGGTTTACTACCTGGAAACTATTTGTACATTTTTAAATTAAATATCAATAAATTCTAGGAACAAAAACTAGACCCAAACCCAACAATGGATCACTTTGAGTTGAGTGTGTACTAGTCAAATTATTTTTAAAATAATAATAACCATTATAAATGGTTTCTTTCTGGCCCAGTCTGCTCTGAGACAGACCTGTCTTCCTACACATAAATATGAACTCCTCAAGGCTGGGGAACCCTCACTGTTATGGTATTTTCAAGCAAGAAAAGAAAATTTGGTTTAAATCTAAGGCGAAAAAACAAATGGCATTGTTCTCATTATCTCAGTTCTGTATTTATGTAGATGTATAAATGCAAAGCTACATGGCTCTGCATTCATTTATTGAGCTGGGAGGAAGTAAGAGTTGGTTTCTCGGACCCTGTCAATTCCCCACGTCAGTGGTCTTGAGTTGTACCTTTCCTCCTTCAGCTCTACTGGCTAGTTTGTGTTGATAAAATATTTGCTGCATGCTTGATTCCAGAAAAAAAATGTGACCATCCCTTCCCAGGCTATGGAACAAAAAGGACAAGGGTGGTCTGTAAACCCAAGTGAGACATCTGAACCAAAAAAGAGCACCAAGATCTAAACAGTGCCCTTGTTGTCAGCTTTTACTTTACAGCTTTAGGTGGTTTTGCTTAGCATCAAAACTATTTTGAGTTTCTTCTGATGTAACATTTGACAGAAAATTAGAGTTTCTCTGAAAGAAAGATTTTGAGGGGAGTTTTAACACTTTACCATTTGGCCTTTTTAAGCCCAAATAAAACAGTTTTGACAAAAGAATGTGATGATTCTCTAAGTTGTATAACCTTTCACTTACCTGTCTTAAATTTATTCCATTATGAGGGAGAATAGATTCAGCAGCACTAAGTGTCCCTGTGGCACAGTGAGATTTCAGGAATCATCACCGTTTCAGCCAGCAGCTCCTGGCAGTTAACTAGCTTGGTTAGCAATTCCACAACACTTACAGAAAAAGGGTAAATCTGAATAAGCTGATTTGTGAGCTTCAAGTCAGGCACCAAAGACATCAGGAAGCTCTGAATCTCTTGAGCAGATGCTGTTTGATCCAAACAAAAATTATCACCAAATCACTTTCTAAGTACAGGACACAGCTCTTCTCAGTGAGAGTGATTAAAATACTAGCAATTTTTTCTCCTGTTCTTTTTGTCTTTCTTATCCTTGTTTTCTGTGTATTTGGCATCAAGAAGCCCTGTGCAGTCTTAGGAAAGTCTCCCAGCCAGCACCTTGAAGCCTGATCATGTGTCTGCTCTGCTAAGGAATCTCCCATCTGCTCCTGTGGCAGAATTGCTCCCAGTGTGGCCTCTGCCTCTTCCTCCCTCAGCTTCAGAAGTTTCTCCCACCCACAAACACTCACTATCTCCCCAGGAAAGAGCAATATCACCTGTCCAGGGAGCTTCTCCCGAGGGTGAGAGCCACACGGAGATGAGCTGGGGTCTCCCCTGCAGCCCAGACATTGCCATGATGCCAAAGCAGATAATTAACTATGCCTAGGATAAAACTCAAAAAAAAGTAAAATCCTATCCATTGCTCTTGGGTTGCAATAGTGATGATACACAAGCTTGAGTTAGCAATCTCTAATTGTCCCCTAGGGTTCAACTTGAACCTTTAAGACAAGCTTAAAAGCAGCTAGTTGCTTACAGCAAATAACAATTTACTCTTATTTTGAGCCTAGTTGAGGTCATTCCTTGTTATATAATACTGACATGCCCTTTATGTGCAGAGGTTTTGCTTTTTGGCTGAAATATGAAGTCAGCACAACTCTATTTCCTAATCCTCTTCAATTCCTAAGTTCATTCATTAATTCCTTAGTATTCAAGTGCTACTCCTTTAAAAGTAACGAGTTTGCTGCAGTCTTCTGGCCAAACACCAACTTGACGCTTGGAAAACTCTGCCCAGCCCTGCTGGAGTTTCCCCATGGCACAATGCGACTCCTGGCTGCCTCCAGCTGCTGCCTGGAGCTCTCCAGAGCAGCTCATAGCGAGCTGCTTTCCGGGGGTGCTGGTAATTCCTCACAGCCCTGTGAATTTACAACGCTCTGGTGGGAAGGTGGATGTGTGTCTGCAGCAGATACAACATCTGAAAGGTTGTCTTGGAGTCAGAGAGACCTGACAGAGCCGGTAAATCCAACTGCACATTAGTTTTACAGAAGTAGAAGTAAAAAAATGGCTTTAAAGGGTACAGAAAGTTTCAAGGAAAGGTATTCAGTCTTGACACAATTACCTTTTGGCTGACCTTTGCTAGATTTTGGAGAATGAATATTAATGAACCTCCAGCACAAAAGTAATTTAATGAGAAAAACTTACTTAACACAGTATTTTTGCCACTGGAAAGCTGCTTCTTAGCTACCTAAGAAACCTATTTGCTACATTTTAGAGCGCAAATTTACATTTAATGTTAACATTGTGGTGGGGGGTTTGTTACAGGTCATGACAAATTGGGAGCTTCAAATTGAAATAGATTTAAGAGAAATTAAAGATATTTCATTCAAATCCCAATATAGATTTACATTAGGTTTGGTTTACAAATAATGTACCCTGTGATCTTTATTCTTTCTAATATTAGTTTCATTTTCTCACTCATAAAACCAAAATCATAGTATCCCCAAATAATTTTCCTCTCAAGGTATTATTAGATGATTTTGTGCTACTGTTATTTAAGTAGGAATTATCATTAATAATTTCTGTCATGTTTTCATTATACATTTCTTATGTTTTAATTACAAGAAGAACTAAGAGTTTATAGTTTAATTGCAGCTAATGCTGATTTTGTTCTGTTACAAAATCAGTGGCAGTGAAGAGCAGTCTAGAAGGAAACATCAGTTATTCTGATTAAACATCAAGACTGATCCAAAGTACACAGACTAAATTAATGGTGTCCTACTGACTTCAAGAGGCCTTGAGAAGCCAATCAATAGCACCAATCAGAATTGGGAAGGAATAGCCAAATTAGTTGCTAAATCAAGAAATAGCATTTAAAACATGCTTAGATGGTTACAGAAAAGTCAAACAATGCCAAGGGATTTGGTAGATTAACATTTTGATGAGTTGTGTTCCTGTGTTGGCAAAAAACCTTTCTGGTTGTTTTATTTTGTTGATTTTAGGAAAAAAAAAAGATCTTTAGAATTGGAATAAATTTGCCTACACTACATGGAGAAAGTGTAGGATTTAAAAGACATTTTACAAGAAATGTGTTGGAATTGCTGCGGGTTTAAAAGCAGTGGATACTTTGTAGTTGCAGAATGGTCATACTGCAGACAAAATAACGATTTATATTGACTGTACCAATTAGATCCTTTTTTATGGCATTTGTTTGTGTATCCTCATATCCTCTCAGAACAATTTCAAGTTCTCAACCTCCATATTACTCTGCAGGGTCAAAACCGAATCTATTCTTACCAAGTAGATTGCATTAGAGTATTATAACTGAAAACAAAACCAAGCTTTTTAATCTACTGTAAAATAACATGTAAGCCACTCATGAATCTATATGAAATTGTGTGGGAAAAAAAAGACACTTTCATCTTAAATTCAAGAATACTTTATATCTCAGGCAAAAAATTTGATAAAACAACCTGCCAGATACCAGCTACCTTCACCTTCTAAATACTGTTATTTTCTTATTTTAAACATGTGGTTTCATGTGGCTGACTGCTGCAGATTGCAGATATGTGACCAGTGTAGATCTGTGAATGGATGAATAATTGTAGAATATTCCTCTGTTTTGCTGGTTTTCAATGTTATGCAAAAAATACTCCAAACAGCGTAAGCAGCTTCACATCTGCTCTCAGTCAGGAAGCACAGCCTGATGATCAGGCAGCACAACACACTGCTCTCTTCAGCCAAATAGCACACTCACAGAAAGTACATATTTTTTGGAAGTTTGTGCAAATACGTTGAGTTTTACTTTTCAGGAAAGTTTAATAAGAACCTGTATTTTGAAATCATATTTGCCTGATATTTATTTTGCCCCCCTTCCTTTTTTCAGATTGCTTCTACAATTCCTGTATCTATATTGTACAATCCTATCATCTTGTTACTCATAATTTTCATACAATGTCATTATTCATGGCAGCAATGCTGTATCTGGTATGAGAAACCAGATGATAATACAGGTAATTCAGCAGCCTGAGAAACACAAGTTAGAGTGCATCTTCTGAATGTTCACCTCGGTGTGGGTTCCTGAGAGGATGTTACGTAAAGGTTATCAGCGTCATATTGTCTTGTGTTTCTCCCCAAGGAAGGATGACCATCACTCAGAACAGGGCCTTGGAGGGTGCCCAGTACTGCCATGGCAAAGTTCGGAATTATCCACCTCAGCCTGCTTCAATGAGAGGCTGACATCAGTACAGATAACCACTGTCAATGACTTGGGGATCATTAAATGGACATCATGAATTTCTTGTCCTTACAGAAAAGAACACTTTCTGCTGAAGTGTCTTAGATTCATAGATTCAAGACATTAGCACAAATATATACTCTACATGACAAATAAGTGAGAAAATAAATAAAACTGTCCATCTCCCTCAGTTCCTACGGAAGGGTCCAGACTATGAGAGCGCTTATAAAAACATGTCAGGATGGCTACGAAGTGCTGCAGGAACTGCAGTTGCTGCCCCTTTCACCTGGGTCACAGCCTGGCAGCTCTCCTAAAACTGGCTTAGTAAACTGAGAAAATGACAGAGAAGTTTACAAATGGTTGATAAGATTAATAGTAAAGATCTTGACAATCAGGTCACTTTAATCCCTGTCTTCATGACAAATAGAATGGTCCAAGACATGATGTTCCATCCGATAATAAATAAATTATAGTAATTTCAGCAGTTTTCCCAAGACCGGTTCAAATTCATCACAGTTTTCAGCTGTGGATACAAAAGCACTTGATACCAGCAAAAGAGTAAAAAAAAGTTTAAAAATCTTTCAATAAATGTGAAACGAAAAAATAACACCCTTGTGGACAAAGAGATGATAATGTGGAGGAGGAAATACAAGGAAGGGAGAGGAGAAGTTGAAGCCAATTTTCTAAATTAATTAAATATTAAGGCAGTGTGAGGGAGAAAGCTTCTAATAGACTCGGTCAGTATGATTTTATAGAGATATATAATCCAAAATGCTGTGGTTTATCACCTGATATTGCTGGATTAAATATAAAAAAGAGGACCATTACTTCTTTAGTCAGCTCAGCTCGTGAGAGGGGCAGCATAAAGGAGAGTTGCACATCCTCAAAGTACTCATGACTAGGGGACTTACCTTTCAAAGCTAAATATTTTTCCATCACTGAAAGGAAAAATAATGTTTCATGATGGGATTTGTTCAACCCACCCTTAGCCACCTTACTCTAACCATTTGGGTGGGTGAGATGGTGTTGGAAGAAAGCTCTGGTTTGAGCACTGAACAAATGTTGCCCATGACAACAGGTCAGACCCAGATTTATTCCACAGTTTGGGTCAACAAGAGAAGCAGTTTGGGCAAACGACCTCAAGCAACAAATATCAGAGCATCATGAAAGTGAGCAGAAATAGCATGGCTCAGAATAACATCCCCAGTTTAGTTATAGCTAAGCTTGAGAGCTTTTATTAATTTTTTGTACTATCAGACTGAAACAAGGAGAAAGTTTTGGAGACTCTAATTAGGTAAGAATAGATTGAAAGCTCTTCAAATGGTTATGTATCATTATGACACCAATATCATAACTTTTCCAGGCAGATATACTTGTATTTGATTTCTCTGTGGAGTGGATTTCGGTGAAACTGAGACTGAGTACTTAGTTTCACATATTTCAATTTACAGTCATCTAAGAACTAAAATGCTCAGTCAGTAAGCAGTCAGTTTGTTCTTCAGGAGTCACAATTCATTACTAATGTCATCATCTCGGAAACTAATACCCCTTCAAGAACTGATGCTAACTTGAGATCAAGATGGAGAACAAATTCTCTTGGTACATGCACAGGTCCTGCTCCAGGGGTCACTGTACTCTCTGCATAGTTCAGAACTCAGGGACACAAGAATACAAAAACTTCTTTATTACAAATAAAACCATTTGGAATTATGTTCAGCAAGGTCACATAGAGTTAACAGCAGTTTTGTGATGTGCGTATAAGAAGAGGGATCTCAGAAACAGTATCTCAGAACAAGATATATGAGCACTGGGGTGGCTGTAATGTTTTCTAGCATAAGTGGTTCCAATTTCTTCTTCTGAAGCTCTTTTATCCTGTGCAAATATTCGTGAGGGAGGAGAATTCATTAGATGAGAATGATGTAACAGGTACACACTTACTGAGAAGGTAGAACAAGCAGCTGTCAGTTCCTGTTAAAATAATTACACAAAGTAGAATGTCTGCAGTTGAAGGACTGAGTAAAGATACACCCACACAATGAGACATCTAGAACATGCATCAGGCAGGAAGAAGGTGAGGAATTGATGTTTCTTGAGGGAGGATTTGAATGTAAGCCTCCCACATATTGTGTAAATGTCCTGACTACTCACTGAGGGCAATATTCCTAGCCAGATTTGCAACCAGTGCTTAGCATTTAGTGCCGTACTTCTATGGTTTACTTTTGTTAGAAGAATCTACACTGGAAACAAAATGTTATGCTTGACATCTAACTAAATGTTTCCTTGATCCAGAATGACTATTTTTCAATCTTTCATTGCTATGAGAAAAACATTTAAAAAAAAAAAAATCTGCTTCAAAAGAAAGTCTTAAAAAACCAAAACCAAAACCAAAACCAAAGGCTCTAATTCAGACATTACTTTTCATGTTTGTCTCAGCCACCAATCAAAAAATAACCCATTGCACAGTCTTAAAAGACATCCCTTTTCTTATGGGGAACCAGTATGACATAAACATACTCCCAGGAGCACAGTAAGAACTGCAACAGCACAGAGGGAAAGAAGTGTGGGACCAACAGATCCAGCATCCTTCCACAGATCCAAAGTCAGAGCCTGGCAATGTCAACAGGCTATGGCAGGGTCAGCTTGAAAGCCAGAAGCATCAGCAGCAGCAATGAGCAGAGTAAGGATAGATGAGTTAGCTGGAAACAGAAGAAAATAGCAGTTTAAACTTTTAAAACCCCAGTTTTCTCCAAAGTAAATCCAGAAGACAGCCAGCTTCTTACTAACATGGGAATCAAGGGATATTTATAAGGTCATCACCTCCTTGAATTTCAGATGTCTTAGTGCCAGGGAAAAAATGTCAATTGTTACCAAATTGGGAAGTCCAAGATCACCTCCTTTGGTACTCCACAATAATTGATGATGATAGAAAACCTCTGATACCACAACTCTGGACTCTCCTGAACAAGTTGTTAATATTTGTTTACAGATTTCTACACCGTTATGGTACAAAAGTGTCCATCTGCTGTTACAGACATTCCTGAGCTCTTTGGAAGAGACTGCCAAGGGCAAAACTGCAAATGACTCTGTACGGGTTCTAGTGCAAACACTGACAGACTCCTACTACTCCTGTTTGCGGTTGCCCAGGAAGCATCACCTCCCCATCATATAGACAAGTATCTCCAGGAATCCTTAAGGACCATGCATAGGAATCAGGCTGAATTAGATTTTTTCCCAGTATTTTCTTTGCCAGAGAAAAACAGTTTGATACAAAAAAATACTACAAAATTTTGCCCTAAAATCAGTCAGTAGCCAAACAACCTCACATTTGTCTTCACAATTTAAGAAATCATATCAAAGAGGGAATATTTTCTCTCTCTTTCCCCCCTTTTTCCTCCCACTCTTTCCTTGGAAGCTTCAGAAAAATAGGATCTTTAGTAAAATAAGTGAGACTGCATGAAATATTGCTGTACTTGGGATTACTTTGTGCCCTTAATAACATAGTTCATGAGCGTAAAGATTCATTCCAGAGATAAAAGCAATTAAAATACAATTCCAAGTTCGATATTATTAGTTCAGCATTTTAGTAAATGTTAAGATTCCCATAATGAGTCCTAACATTGAACTATTTTTATTCCCTGCATAATCTAATTTCATTAACTTATCTGGAAAATGCAGGAAATACATTATGCCGTTGTTATTGAATGTAAAAATACATTCAGCATTGTGCAGATGGAAACTTGTTTGTATATATTTCTGAGGCAAAATGAAAAGTAGGTGGAGAATGAATACACTGAAAGACCTGATACAAGCTTGGACTGCTGATTTTTTTAATGGAAATTTTTTTAATAGAAGAGCACAAACATGTATTTTTAAAAGCTGGATGAACAAATAAGAATAGCTCTGGGCAGATCTAATCTGCATGGCTTGCACTTACAGTATGCATTAAAGAATTCAAGCTGACATTGACCTTGGCAGCACTTACAAAGGAAGAATTTTCACAAGGATGAACGTCATGCACTGTGTCTTCAGTTTTCTAACAGTCTTGAAATTTTTTTCAAATGTTCATTTCTCATGGCTCCAATCTTTTTACCCTATAATTATTTCCAGGCAATAACATACTAAATATATGGGATAAAGGAAGAGCAGCATAGTGTGGCATGCAATCATAATTCAAGCTTTCATCATCTTTTTAAAAAGATCCTCTTCTGAAAAATGTCAGTAGAGATCCTCTTCTAAAAATATGTCAAAACATATTTTTCTACAGGTTTCCCCAATCCCACAAGTTTTTTTACAGATATATTGATAATGACAGGGTTTTTAAAAAACAAATAGTGAAATATGCATGTAAAATAGAAACATACACACAAAAAAAATGAGCATAGGATTATTCACAAATATTTACTTCATAGGGAGCAAAAGCAGAGCTATATTTTAATTCTCACAGCACTCCCCTTATGACTATGGCTCCAAAATCAGTCTCTTGTTCAAGTTTCCTTGGTGATCAAATTCCATAGATCTGCAGGAAATGAAGATTTCTAACACTACTGTTTTTTAGAACCATTCCTGCTCACCATCTCAAGGTTGGGCAGCTCAGCACCATCAGTGTTGATACAGACTTACAGAAATATGGTGAGGGAAGCACACTGAGACCATTCCACACCCATCCATGGCCAAGGAATCTCTGTCGCAGTGAAAATATTGGACAAGACCAGCAGTTCATGACTTTTGCTCAGTTATCGTGCACATCTGTGGCACAAGCAAGGTAAGCTCAAAGCTTTGGCAAGCACAGGTAGTTAAGTTTTGCTGTAGCTGAGCTGATTGTGGGAAAGTGCAGTACTATTTTCTTTCCACCGTGCTGGCACAACCTCTGTAAATTCCACCATAAAAGAAGCTATGGAGGGGGAAGAAAGTGAGGCAGAAAGAAGTTGATATGTAGGATAAGGGGCACAAAGAGCTGACCCAAATGGTACATAAAACATTATTCATTTTCTCAAGGAAAAGTTTTCTCCCAAAAGGTTGGGAATGTTTGAAATGGATGAGAAGAATAAAACTCAAGATCCATCTTCAGACTAATCTATAGGACACTGCCTTTGCCATGGACAGTTCCCTGCCTGTTGTACACGTATAATTCATCCCTTCACTCATGAATCCCTCAACATCCTCCTTCAAATAAACAGAAATATTTTAAATAAAAAGATTCCTTTAACTGCTATGTAGAAGTAAACCAATGATTGCTGTCTTTAAAAACATTTTTTGTCATTTTGCTTTCTTTAAATATCGTAATAACAAGCAACAACTAAAGGTGCATTTACAGACTAAAAAAATGAATTGCAATACCTCTGGGACAGGAACCAAGTCTTTGCTGCAGGATTTTGCAGTAAAGAGTGAGTTATGACCACAAATCTTGGAAGTCGCTGGAATACAAACCTTACAATATCAGAATTTCAATGCCAGAGAGCACTTTAAACAGAGATTTGTTTCAAATAATAGATAAAAAATATTTTTCAAGTCTTGCAGTTTGTTGAGAACACTGACTGTGGGACAAGCTTTTCCTAAGTCTCCTCATGGATTGATTAGCTCTGTCCCAAAGGCAATTCAGGTCACCTTAGGGCCTACCTTGCTGTATTGATTGGGGTTTCCCAAGTCAATTCACTCTGTTTCCCATCTCTCCACACACAGCCATAACCTCTGTTACAACTTGTGAAATTTATCATTGCCAGTATGTTGCATTACAGCTCCAAAATGTCATTGTAATAAATGTAAATAATTACATAATTATAATTAACATAATTAAATTAAAAAACATAATAAAATATATTTTGTTATGCTTTAAACATGGTAGGTTATACATGTACATACACGTATATATATATATATCTCTCCATGCTGATGCACTTATTTTTCACATTTGTTTGGAAAGTTTTGCATATTTTTGCATATTTAAGCTTTGACAGAAAGTGCTTTCACAGGAAATTAGACTAGGCATCTTTCTTGGTGCATACACTGAATATAATTTATATTGAATTTTCATTATGGCCCCAGGCTAAAAATATTTTGAATATTGAAGGGGCATTGTGGCAGGAAAATTTTAAATAATGGAGGACACACTTTATCATAGCATTGACTGAGACCAAATATCAAATGACAGCATATATTTTATAAGATGACCATCTCTTTAGTTTTTTACCTCATCAGATTATGAAGAACTAATTTTGCTCATGAAATTAACCATAAGTTGTTAAATTGCTGTGTTTCATAAAGACAGCTGTCAGCCTTTCATCTACCACACAGATTGTCAATGGTCAAATGTTGAAACCAGTGCCTTTATTTACATTTTCACGTGAACTATTTCTGACAGAAATAATATTGAAAAAAATTAACTTTTCATTTTCCCAGATATTTTAAAAAGGTACTCCAAGTTTACCTGTCTAGAAATGCTCTACAAATGGCTCAGCAGGAACACAGCAGGTAAATTGACCTCAGGCTTGGCTAGGGTACAATAGCAGGTATGTTCTCCAGTGGTGTGTGGGAATAACATGATGGGATGTCCATGCTGGGAGCAGAGAATTAAAATCAAAATCACATGTGAACCGTAAAAGCAAAAGTGGAACTCATCCTTAACCATATGAAGATTCTTGGTAACGTATATTCACAAAATGCTGTGGCACCATCTTCCTTGATGAAGAACCTTTTGTTATATACAGTCATTTCATCCCTTTCTCCAAAGACTTTCCTGAAATTTGTCATATATGTTGGTTTGGAAACTGTATTCCAACAGTAGAAGGAGTAACAGGACTTCATTACCTGTTTCAATTCAATTCCCTGCAAGAGACAATAACTATACTTCTATATACAGGTGCTGTTAATAAACTGGATTTTAACGATCTTGCATTTGTTCACTCATTAATCGCCCTACATTTATCCAAAACACACTCAGAAGAGCAGTTTTAGCTTTGCATTCACTCATTCGAAAGGCAGACGAGAAAAATACATTCAATTACTATTTATTAAAAAATCACATGTATTGGTAGATATAATGGAATTCAAGGCTTTCAGTAGGCTATAATTGAATCCTTTTGTATTAAACAAGACCTAGCTATATCTATTGTTCTAGCAGCTGATATAAAATGATTCAGAAATTATATTTAAGCTTTTCTGCATAATTATTAAAGTATAATGACACTTAACATCTGCATTTCTGTTACAGTCAGCATTAGCAAGCTTAGCTAACTCAAAAAACATCACCAGATACTGTGTCTGCAATGAAAAAATTCAAAATCTATACACATTGCTTCAATCAGATATGCAAAGACATATGGCGGGATCTTTGCCTGGCATTTTCCCGTGCAGCTCCCGAGGTCCATGGAATGGCGCCAGCTTCCATCGCCACTCTGCACAGCTGAGCGCTCTTGTGCTGCTCCCCAGCAGAACGAGGTACCTGAGCTTTTCCAGCTGACGGTGGCTGGGGAAGCTGAAGTTGGCAGGAGGCCAGGCAGCATTCCCAGTGCCAACCCTTCCTCTGTTATTTAAGATGAGGGCATGTTGTTAGCAGTTCTCTCCAGCTGAATGAGCAGTCAGACATAAAGTTTACATAATATCTCAGCTGGACAATTCTACTTCTCTGCATAGTCCAATTTTTGTTGTTTTGTTTGACTGATTGTCTATTTTTTGTGTTTGGGTATTTTCCAGTATTTTTTCCAGGATGTTTGGGGACATTCTTGCACAAACTGCACCATAAAACTCAAGGAAGTTTGCTACCGAGTATAAATTCAGTGAATTAAAACTTTATCTCTTGTCCTGAAAAAGTAGCCTGTGGGTTTGTGTCTTCTGCAGACAAGAGCACTGTAGTACTTTCACATAAAAGCCTCAGAAAAAGAGACATATTTTAAAACCAGGTGAGTTCATTGTTTTAAAAGTAAGCAAAAATCTTCTTCAGTGGAAGTATGATTTGCTGTATAAGCAATGCTGAGGTCATTGGATGGAATCTTTCCATGGTATTAATTCCTGCAGATTTTAGACTAATCTGGGTTTCCAGGCATTCCAAAATTTAGTATAAGGCAGAACAAAACTGCTCAGGTATTTCAAGGAACAGTTTATTCTTCAGATTCAGAACCATCTATGTGAATGTTCATTACAAGTACCCTTTGGTGGGGTCACATAATCTCCACACATGAGTTTGTATTGATGTAACTGATTTCCGAATGACAAAGGCCATTGTCATGGCTCCTGCTGGAGACTAATAACTAGGAATCAGAGTTACAAAGCCTCCATACCAGATGTTTAAGGCCTTGACACCTGGACATTACAAACTCAGAGCAGCCTGTGGTGTGGAAGCTGGTGATAATGTGCTCTGGTTGCTATCCTTGCCCTGATATGTAAAGTTCTGTGGTTAGTGGCTTTTTAAGATGGTTGAGACCTGGTACCATGCTCTGAACCGTGGGAGCACAGCTGTGCTAGGACAGGAATGACATACCTATTTCCAAGCCATGGACATCAGAGCTGCCCCACAATTATTATAAATACAATGTTTTAATTGTATTCCCTATGTCATTAATGATCACAGGCCGATACTGAAAGACGGTATGGGAAAATGGCTCTGTGGGGTAAAGACATCTTTTCCCACCAGAGGTGCAGGATGGGGAATGACACAGAGAGAAGCTTTCCCAGAGAGTTCAGAGAATGTGTTGCAAATACAGAAATATCACTCCCAAACCGTAAGAAATTCTCCTACTGTAAACACTGACCCTTACAAACATGAGCTTAAGAAGATATTGATAAGACGTCATTCCTGACAGCCAGTTCATGTCGGGCAGCACTTGAGAAATGGTTTGCGCAGCTGTGAGGACAAAACTCCAGGGGGACATTCCCATGCCTATAGACCAGCTCTCCTCGCTCTGTGCTGGTACACAAATAACATTTAGCTAAAGGATTGGGATCGGTTGCTTCTTGCTGAGATCCAGAAAAACTTAAGCTGATACTTCTTGCAGAGCACTGAGAAACCAGCATCCCTCTACTGACCCTCAGCTGGCATTTAGGGGTTGCTACCATACACAGGTCCCTAAGCTGCTCCACACTGTCCCCCTGACCTGTCCTGCCAAGTTACCCTCTCTGAGAGAGAGCTGTCTGCTGCTGATGGTGAAGATGAAACACTGGTCCATCCATCCCTGCTCAGCTGCTGTCTCATTTGCATATTCCCTAGGGAGTTGACTAATGGCCCTGCCCTCCTAAGAGCTGCTTCTGAATGTGTAATCTAGTTGTCCATTTGCTTAGCCCTTTTAAACTTTCCCATAAATAAGGTGTACTAATAAAGGAAGAATAATTTCTTGTCCTGTGATCTCCAGAACTATGCTTTCTACTAGCATGGATGGTTTTACACTTGCATTATGAAATTTTGGTGGGAAAGTTAGCAAGTTTTATTGTTTAAAATTATTTTTAGACCAGGTGCACACCATTTATTACACCTTTTGGACAACCTGTGGTCAACAGAGCAGTTTAGAAACCCTTATTCCAGAACCAGCTGTTCCTATAAACAAATTTTCATCTGACATTTTTGCTATTTCATACAAAAGGAATTATGAACCAAATTGTAACTTTTTTTTAGATTTTCTTGTGTCATTGGTTTCCCTCAATCTTGTGGAATGAATTTCCTTTTCTTATTTAGATCCTTACAGGATAAACATATTGATATGTTTACTATTATATATGACATATTCTCAATGTTGCTGCTAAATAAATTAAACTGTGCAGTTACTTAGTCTTTGCACTGTTCCTAACTACAGATAAATTCCCTATCAATTCAGCTTGCTCAGTTCTCTTGTGTCAGCTGCAAACATCTATTATTATTTGATTTGGGGTTTGCCATTATTCCATCACTGTTCTGTAACAGTTTTCATACTGGAATTCTCTCTCATCTACTGCAATGCCAAATATGTTCTTTCTAAAAAACTTTGGGCAATCACAGAGGACTTAAAGCTTTCTTCTGAATACCTGTTATTAGATTTCTCTCGTTCTGACACTTTAGTGATTTTTTTTCAGACTTCACCCATATTTGTTTCTTGCTGTGCTTCTATTCAGTTGAAACTGTCACTATTCTTTATAACAAAAATATCAGTATATTAACAATTATTAATAGATGTCCCTAACCAAGATCCATTTGCTTCAGAGCAGCCCAAGTGTCTCCATTTTTCCAGATATATAGTCTCCAGAATTTATGTACTGTTATTTTGCCTCCATGTTGTATGCAATGGAGTCAGTACGCCCAGAATGTGACAATCTGTCTGTAGCATTTATGGCTTTATTCTTTTCCAACTCTGTCTAATGGGACAAGTACATGGAACTGAAAGTACATCAGAGGAAACAACCTCTGAAGCCTAAAACATAATCTTCCTTTTAGTAATCTAAATTTAGCTTCCCAAAATTCTCTTCTACATGACTCTAAACATTGGTAACAAATCTCTTTAAAAATACTTACTGAGGTTTTAAAACTACACAAACACACAGAGGATTCTAAGGATGTGTGAATGTGACAGAAAATTTCAACTTTAGATTTTAATAGATGAAAAATACATGACAGATTTTATTAATATCACATAAACTTTAAAAGGAATTCACCCTTCCATTAAAACTTCCACTAGTAAACATTCATTATAAATCCCTTTGCTATCAAGTATTCACAGGAGTATTCCTAAATAAATCACTAGCAAATACTGCAATATTAATATCTAAAAGCCCCTTAAACCACAAAGATCAAAGTATCAACAGCAAAATTTAACATTAAAACATTTCAACAGTTTTCAAGCAGAGTGATCCCAGATGTGAAGACTGGTAAAAGAATCCAGTAAGTCATTTCAGATAAGGATGAAGCTGCTTTGGCCGAGCCTTTCTTGACAGCCCAATCCTGATGGGGCCCTTGCATGTTTTAAGAGGCTGTACTCTTATGATGTCATGGGACAGAAAACATCCTGTATTTAAAAGAAATAATATAAAGTTAGAGCAAACCCATAATTCCGTATGAAATAGATGAGAATTACACCCTGACAAGATAAATAAATTAGACCAATATTAATTAAGCAATCCTTTACTACATCCTATCCCACCTCCATTCTGTTCAGCTGCAAAGTATCCAGTGGATTCTTTTGGGCTGAAAAGGAAATACCAACAGCTGGGTCATGTGCACATTCCTTCTGATTAGGATGATCCTCAACCCAACATTACATAACTTTCTTATCAGACTGGCAAAGGCATATAATTTGATACAAGTTAACATTGCAGGACAGAGTGGACATGCTGAGGTGGGTACACGAAATACTCACAATTAGTCTGAGGTGTTTAGATGCAAAAATCAAAATTACACAGCCGGGCACCACTCTATCGGTGATAATAATCATGATGCCTTGTCTTGTGCCACTCAGGATAGGAGGATGTCTATTTTCTGTTCCATATTCTATTAGTTAAGGTATGCACCATGTAGTAATCTGAAGCATGATTCAGTCATCCCTTAGAAGCTGTCCCGTTTTGCATAAAATAACATACTCACTGGGGCAGAATAGAAGACCGTGAACTTGTTAACTAGAGATTAGGACAATGACTCATCTGGAAGAAGAAGGTGTCAAATTTCTTAAGATCTTTTCTGGTTCTATTTTGCATTATTCTATAAAATGATGAAGCACTGAGCAATTAGCTAGGACATCAAATAGTGAGCACGTAAGAGCCTTAGGTATTTGGCTGGTATCCTACTTAAGGGAGAGGAAAAAATTCCCTAAGCCTTTTACAAGAATTTTAAATGGTGGGATGAGAAAAAATCCCAAAGCTCTGTTTTCAAGTCAATGATGAGACAGTAATGCTGCTGTGTCTTTTCTAAGACTCATAAGAGTCAGCTGGAAGACAAATGGCATGCACTAGAAAGAAGTCTGTCAAGTGTTACAGGTTTATACATCGCCAGGAAAGCATGGTTGTTAGTCATGATAAATTGTAAAGCTACCAGAGTATAAATCTTCTTGTCCCACCTAGGTACCTCCTTTCCAAAGCAGTCACAGTGTCTGTGACAATGTGTGATGGCTCAGAATCCTACTGAAAAATAGAGGGAGACAGTCACATATCAGCAAAACTTCTGACATTAACTCCTATCAGTACAGTAAATACAGTATTTCCACAGACAACACCTTGTTTCAGAATAACCTGTAAGGCAACATTCAGTGTAAATGGGAGAACTGTCTCTGACAATGTACCTTTTCAAGGAAACACGATACTCAACAGTTTCCTATTTGCTGTCAACTGACAGGGATGATGAGGAGAACATACAATTTTTTCAGCTTCTTCTACTGGAAGTATATTAAGTTCCTGTTGATTCTGACAAAGCTCTGAAAATAAGGTATAAAATGCCTCAGAAATATGCCATTGCCCTAGCAACCTGCACAATTTCTCAGCAATCACGGGGGAAAAAAGAAGCACCTCATTGCTAAGGTCTCTTCCCAAACATTTCTGGAAAAACTCAGGTGGGAACTTGGAGAACACTAGGAAGCAATGTAAAGGAAATAGACACAACAGCAATGAAGAAAACATCAGATTTCCTTTGCCCTTGTCTCTGTAGCCCAAAACAGCAGGGAAAGAAGTAAGGGAAGATGATCCGGGTTCAGTTGTGGGAGCAACAATGTTCCATTTAGCAAGCTTCAATGTCACCTGAACAAAACTTTCAAGAAGATGTTATTGTCAATCACCTTGTGTTGTTATGCACAGCACAGCATTCTGAAATCTGAATTTCCCTAAGCAGTAGCAATACCTACTATGTAAATCAGAAACTAGAACCCACGTCACAAAAAATTATAAAATCTTAGAGAGCAGTGACAAAGAGCAAAGAAGTAAAGCAGAATTTTCTGCAACATTTTGCATTTGGTATATGAAATATTTTCACAAGATGACATAACTTCAATAAATTATAGGTGAAAAGAACACCAGAGGTCATCTGTAACTGTTTGAGAGTTTCAGTCTCATTACTTCCCAGAATGGCCTGAATGAAGAAAACAACTTCCTGAATTCTGAAAACAGCAAAGTGTGCAACAGTTTTAAAAGGTGCAGTTGGGAATAAAAGTAAAAATAGCAGTATGTGATTTCACTAAGTGAAACAGAAGTCTATCTATAGCCTTTTCATGACAGTTTTAGTACTGCCTTTCAGAATAAACCAGATGCCTGGTTTTACTAAATGTTTCCATATGTTGGAAAAACTGCAAATGGGAATTTTTTGAAATCCTAATAGATAACTTCACAATATCCTTTTGAATTTCCTTCCACAAAGTGTACAAAACTGAAAATCTTCCAAAACGGTATAATGAAACATGTTCTCCATGTAGCATATCTTGGCCATACAGCAGTGATTGGAGGCCCAAAGATGTTTGTTCCAAATGGCTTCAAAATAAGCAACAAAGGAAACCTCATGTTGTTAAAGTTCTTTTCTTCTATCCAAAGAACAAAAATGCTCATCAGCATGACTTGTTCTGTGAACCAAGCCGAAGACAGGACACTTTTCTAGTAACCTACAATTAAACCAAATGTGATTTCTATAGAGATAGAAATAAAAAGGGAAGAAAACAAATACAAATGTTTGAGAAATAAGTCTATTAGCACTGGGATTTGTGGTATAAATTGCAGAATAATATAACTATTACCTCCTTCTTTCTGTAAATTATAGCTTTGTTCCTTAAAAAGTGTGCAGGGTAAAAAAGCTGGGTACCATGTGTATGGATTTCTGTAGGCTGCACCTAAATAGTGATAAAACAGAAACATAAATACAACATTTCAGTTTTTTATTTGATTGCTATAAACAAGTACTAAGTTTGTTTCATCTAATTTATAATTTATGGCTCTTGTTGACATGATTAAAACTTGTATGTGCATCCTACAGGTAATATTAACAAAGCCTCATTCTCAGAGGCTTGACAAAAGCTATTTCTACACCTCATGAAGTTCTCCTTTGCACAGATGCAATAATGCAGTTTTTAAGTCTCTGGTGACATATCATTTGCTCCATTTGGATCTTCTTATTCCAGGCTTAGGCAGAAAAGTGATCTCTTGCTGAGCCATTTACCCAGTATCTGTTAGGTTTTCATCCTTTGCAAAGTATTCAGGAGTAAGTTGCAGCATGTTATACTGTTAAAGCTCTACTAAACAGAATTCCTTCTGGGGCTTTTCTGTGACACTTTTCCAGTTTCTTCCCAAATACCATTTACCTTCAAAACCACCCTGAAATTTTCACTTCATAAATTTAGAGCCAAATTCCCCCAAAATTTATTTCAGATACCAATTTTGAGATAGGTGCATTTTCATCAGATAGTTACTAAATATGACCAAAGCATATGCCCTACTGATTTTATTTGCAGCTGTGAGAACTCATCTGTTGTGGATAGGTAAAACCTTGCAAAACTCATCACTTCTGCAAACTGAATTTCAAGTACAAGATCTGATAAATACGCTGTTTGAAAAGTGACTGAATAATTTACTTATCACATATGAGCTATTTGTAAAATAAGGTACAGCATTCAACTGGTTTTCTTCTTGATGACCTTCATTTACTCGTTAAATACCTCTTGATTATGCAGCAAATGGAGCAGGAGTCTTAGAGTTTACAAATCAGATTTCCCCACATACTGTTTGAAGTGGCGATTGTGCTTCTTTAAGGAAAAATGAAAGAGTTAAACCCACCAGCATCTAAACTTTGAACAAACATAACTATAGTTATATAGTTAAATAGTTATATTCCAGGTCAGGTTGGACAGGGCATTGAACTTGATGATCTGTAAATATCCCTTCCAAGCCAAACTGTTCCATGACTCTGATTCTGTGACATCAGTTGTAAGGAAACAGTTGTCTCCTTTGTAAACATTGTATACTGTTTTAATTGAGAATTTTCTCTGTGTGAATGTGCATCTCATTGTGGTTTTGTCTCTTTTAGGGAATTTAGGGCTCATTATGATGACATCAAAGACAAAATTAATAATCTGTAACAGAATGTACGTTTCTACAGGTTTGAGCAAACCTGAAGTTAACTGCTGAATTCTGAGCTACCTCTGCTGCATCACAGTGTGCAGGTAGCTGTAATAGTGTGGGGGTTTTTGCATTTGGCTCTACATAGGCAAGTACCTTTGTCCAAGAAACCTTGGATTACATGAAAACTTGGAATTGTTTGAGTTGAGAAATACACCTTTAAAGCAAATCAAATATTGCCTAAAATTTAAATTTTCTTATTGACATAAGAGACAGTAATTCCATGTGCTTACCTTCTGCAACAGGTGAGTGCAGCAATTCTTCACTTGACAGTCTTGAAATAGAATATTCCTTAGATACTTCCTGGTCTTCATTTTCATTTAATATCTTTTCATTTAATGAACTTTCACTAGTATCAGTTATTTCTTCCCCTTTTTTGGTACCACAGATTGGAGAAGAAATATATATTTTCCTTTGAGAAACACTTGCCACATTTTCATCTATTCCCTCAGAATTTTTTAAGTCCCAATAATTGTTGTGTAAGTTTGTTTCCAAACCAGATAAATTGTTTACATTTTCTTTGCTAATTTCATGAAACATACGTAGCTCTTCTAGCACTAAATCAAATTTTCTCTTCAGTTCAAATTCATGTGTGATTTTATTTTCTAGGGGTAAATACTTATCTTTCACATCTTCAAGACATCCATTGTTCATTACAGATAAAGGCATTTTTAATTCCTCTTCTGCAGCAATGAATGTTTTGGATTTATCTTCTGAATATGACATAATCAAGTAATTCATTACAGTCTCACATTGACTTTCATTAGTTACATGCATTTGTTCATAATTTCTCTCTTCCTGTTCTTTTACATATTCAAGATGTTGTTTCAAAGTTGCTGGCTCTAAATTGACTGTTTTATTCATCTGTTCATGCCCTTGTAAAGAAAACTGTGCTGTTTCTTTAGCCTGTAATTGCAAGTAAGTATCTGTCCTGGCAGGACTTCCCACGGATGGATGCTGTACCATAGCAGAAATTGTTTCACTTTCCTTTTGTTTGTCTGCACTTGAGGAACTACTGCAGTGTCCATCTTCACTTATTCCTCTGTTGACAAAAGAGCTGCTGTCCAAAGGCAAAGTGACAGACTGATAAATATTTGAGGAACTAGGAAATATTTTTTCAGAATTTAAATAAGTTTTTTTGTCTTCTACTTTTTCTTTTTTATTTGCTAAATATGGAGTATAACTATCTAATTCTTTGCAATATTCTTTTTTGTTTGTTTGTCTATCTAGTAACAGGAGAGAATTATATTTTTCTGCAGTTGCTTTCGGTTGCTCAGGTAGAATTAAGACATCATTTGATTTAACAGGCAAACACTGAACCTCTTTTGAACTAGTGACTGCACTTTCTTTACACAACATTTTTTTGAAAGAACTGTCTTGATTTACAACTGGGATCTGGTCAAAGTCTTCGGAATCAGTAGCAAGGGGAATTTTTTCATACGTGTCAAAAATAGAAGAAGATTGTTTAGAAAGAAAGTTATGAAAATTCATTTGCAACTCTTTTGAATTAACACATTCTTTTTCATCAGCATTTATATAACTAGAAGTACCCACATATTTTTTCATGGTATATATGACTTCATTAGTGACTTCATTTGTAGAAATTATGCAATTTCTATATCCAGTTATTTTGTGTTTCTTATTTTCATTTAAAACAAGAGGGAAAGCTTTAAATATTTCTACATGAAAAGAACTATTAAGCATTATGCTTGGTTTGTTCTTCTGCTTTTCAGTAGTTACTGATACTTCCTGATTTGTACATTTACTATTTACCTTTTCAAATTTCAGTTGTGAGTGAGCAGGAAAGTAACTCTGAAATCTAAGACTGGCTCTTATCAGAGACTGTATTTTGGTGATATTGCAGCAATACATCTTGTGGACTGAAGAACAATCAGAAGAGCCCTGCAGCAAGATTAGGAATTTAGCAACTAAAATTTGCTTTTTCATACTAGTTTTGTGACTGACTGACCTTGAATCAGTGCTAAACCCTTCAGTCCCTCGGGATAAGAGGTGGTGCTTCCTGACATGTCTTCGCTTACATAATCTGCTTTTTTGGTTATGAAAGAGGGCTCGTCTTTGTAGGAAAGTGTACTTTTCTTCACCTAAAGTTCTAGAAAAACATTTTTTCTGGCATCCATTATGTAACTCAAAATCAATGCTTTCCACAAATTTAGAACTTACAAAGCCTGGACAAATTTCATTTTCTTTAAGAAATCCTGTGGTTTGCCTCAAAGTATCATCTGTGCATGAGTTTAATTGATTTTGCTGTCTGCCACATAAAGACCAGTTCTCCACTCGCATAGACTTTCCCTCAGTTGTCAATAAAGCATTTGTGCTACTGAAAAAGGAAGCAAGAATTGTCTTTAGTAGCTCCACCTTCAGATGCTTTGAAATAACAGCCAGCAAACACATGAATATTTTATCTCTGTGGTTGCTATTTGTAGAGCTCTTTACTAACTCTTGAGCATCACATTGCTCATTTAATATGTCACGACAATGAAACCAAGGTGTAACACTGTCATCCTGACACATGGGCATATCTTCATGCAAAGACTCAGTCCATGTCCTGACCCATCCAAACAGCAAGTTTTGAAATGAAAACTTTAAGTCGAACATTTCCTTTCCCCTAGATAGATTGCAACTCACTCTCTTATCTGGAAAATTCTGCACAATAATGTGAGAACAATTACTTTCAGATGTAATATTTTTTGTTACATAACTTTGGACATCAAGTATTTCCTTTGTGGAGAGTTTTGATTCTGCTTCATACAAACTAATATCTCTGTTGGAATTATGCATACCACGGTGCAGGTTTAACTTATTTTTCTCTAATGCTTCTGTTGTTACCGGAATACTCATCTGTATATGAGATGTTCCCACATTGTCATTAATGCTCTTCCTCCCCCTTCTCTGCAAAAGATCATTACAGCTGACACATTTCTCATTCTGAACATTTTTAGCACTAATGTAAATGTGAATCTTTGATTTCTGGTCATCATCACCATCTGAATTCTCCAGCATTTTATCTTCGAAGTCATTTTCAGCAAATATTTTGTTGCATTCAGTGTCAGTGCTGTTACATCTGAAATAAGTTCCAGATACTTCTCCCTCTGCCAAAGCACTGTGTTCCTGTTTGTTAATTGGTGGGTTATTCTTTTCTTTGAATTCAGAACCAACATTTGAAGCTCTTACACTGCTTTTATCACTTTGCAATTTTTGCTTCCCTATCTCAGACAGTTTTTGCACACCATGTATCTGTTCATACTGCATCAAAGATGGTTTGCCTTCAAAATTCTTCCAATCTGTCTCCCTAAAGTTAGTTGCTGACATTTCAGTATTTATTTTCTTTGAAACCCTAGGAAGTTGAAAATTAGGGATTTCCAGTGGTTGTATACTTTTAAAAGGTTTCAATGTTGGAATTATATGCAATGAATTATTTTTTTCTTTATTATCTCTTTCTGCAGTAGTTTCCTTATCGCTAGTGGAATAATTTTTATCTTCTGTAGAACCTATATTTTTCAGAAAATTATTTTTCTTATTTTCTGTGCGTGAAAACACAGAACTGGTGCCACTCAAAAATGGCATTTGAAAAAGCTGGCATTGTTGCCACTTTTTATTGGAGACAGACTTGTGATTTGACAATTCTGTCTGAAACAAGTGTCTGTTTAAGGTTGTAACTGAAGAATTTTGTTTGATTACATTATCCCCATTTCTTTTATTATTTGGTTCTATACTCTTGTTCTGCTGCACTTGGGGTGGTTTTAGTACCTGCAGATTTTGATTTGTGTCAGCAGGACTCGACACATTGAGCAACTCTGTTTCAAGAGACTGTCCCCATATATTTAATGAAATGTCATCTTCTCTAGTACTTTTGTCTTCATTTTCAGGACTCCATTTTTTGGTAGAGAGTTCATTTTCTGATGCTCTACATGGTAATCCCTCATTACTACAAGCTTGAGAACAGAAACACTCTCTCATACTAGTTTTTCTTGCTGTATCACAACCCTGCTTTTCTAATGCCCAGTTGTTTTGTCTTTCTGATAAAAACACGAGTTCAGGTGGTGATGTTTGGTACTTGCTCCCACAGTGTATGCTTTGTTCTAGCTTTTGCTGCTCCTCTTTCTCTCTGCTTTTTTGATCACTTTCTATTTTAATTCGCTTTGCATACATGTAACACTCAGTTTCATCTGGTGATGCAGATAAACATCTTTTGGAACATGTACTATTCATGCTCACAAAGACAAGCTCTGTATTTGCTGAGACAGTCCTGAAAGTCAAAGAAATATTAAAGTTTTAGGCATAAATGACCGCTTAATGATTTCCAAACTGTACCATAATTTTAAAAAAATCAATAATTCTGTCATCTGCACATTCCCACATCGATATTTGTTCTGTATACATTAGAGACCTGAGATAAAGGCAGGATCACTGAGCAACTTTTAAAGCCAAGATCTAGAATTTAAGATAGAAGTTGTTTACTTAAGTTGCAGATGTTTGCAAAAATAGAATGGATGATAATATTGATGTGTTCACAACTTAAAGAGATTAATTGCATTTTTAAATGCAATTGTTATGCTGTATGTTTGCCAAAAAGCCATGAATACTGAGAACAAATATCAAGAAAATAATGCCCACTGATGAACTCCTCCAAATCTGGAAGTGGATCCTTTAAAATTGTTAAAACTTTAATTGTTAGAAGAAATTGCCAGTCTTGTCCTCACTATGTGATAAGTTGTAAAGTGGAACCATAGGAGAGTTTATCAAAAGCCCAGGTATGCCAAAACACCATATCAGGTTTTATCCTCATATACAAAGAGACAGTGGTGTTGCAGGGACAAATCTAGGTTGTTACACGTCCTGGTGCTGGTGATGTTTAGTGCATGTTTCTTCAAGTTAAATGCACTCATCAGCTTCATTTAAAAACTCGTGAGAAGAACATAATTTGAATAAAATTAAATTCTACATACTGATCGGGAGGATTTATCACACTTGTAACAGCCTGGTTCACTGGTGTCTCTGAATAACCCAGTCACCGCACAGAACTGATGTCTGAGAGCGGACAGGAACGTGTTAAAAACCTTTCAATAGGTATATAATTGAGAGAATTTATTTTCTTAACCAGGACTGCATGATTCAATAATCAAGTACAATTCCTAATTTGACAGGTTTACTTCTTTTAATGGCACAGGAAAATCCATTTTGGCAAGGAACACTGCTGTGACTGCGGGATATACCTGTAAAATGAATCCCCACGTTCGTGGATTTCAGCCTCCCTCAGGGCAGCTCTGTTCCTCCCTGAGGGGTTCCCTTCGCTGCAGGTGCCGGGACTCCCCTGTCCTGTCCTGTCGCCGAGGTGGTTTCCCGCTTGGCAGACCCCCACCCTCCTCTCTCTGGGAGTTACGTGTGAGGGCAGCCGCCTCTCACTCTCGGTTTGTATAACCTCTTGTAAGCTTTTCCTTTAAAGACTTCCACAGCAATTTTTTTATCCGAGAGCCCCGATCCTGCCCTGTGGCACTTCCCGGCGGAGCATCCCTCATGGGCGAGGGAATGCCCTGCCTCCCCCCGCCTCCTCCGCCCTCTCCGGGGTTGTCTCCTCCCGGGGCTCGGGCTGCCCAGCGCCCCGCTGCCCTCAGAGCACGGAGCGCGGGTGCGTCTCGGCTGGAGCCCGGGAGGCGCGGGGCAGGG
>VZRJ01011030.1:514338-535833 GCA_013397565.1 Ptilonorhynchus violaceus | reverse complement strand
CGGCCGTGAGGCGCGGCCCTGCCCCGCCGTCCCTGCGCCCGCGAAAGAGGCCGGCGGCTGCTCCTCGCCCACGGGCAGCGAGCGAGGGCGGCCAGCTGGGATTTCTGCGCCAAAGGCTGCGGGTCGAGCCGCATGGCTGCCAAGAGGCTGCAGTTTGGTTAGAAAATCCTTCATTTGTCGCCTAAGCAAGGCATGTCACGGAGCAGAGCGAAGCATCCCGCCGCCGATTATTTCCGCAAGCGGGATGTGTTTTTCCAGATTCCCTAATTCCAAAAGTATGAAGTCCTGCGTGAGCAAAAGGTTATGCTCGCACTCCTTTCCAGAGCAGATATTGCTTCCCTGATCTTTCCTTTCACAATAGCAAGTGCCGATCCAGCCAATGACTTTATTCACAAGATAACCAGTACCCATACAGCTAGGTGCCTTTGAAAGAGACATTTCCTTTTCAAACGCTGAAATGCCCAAAAGGTTATTTCGCAAAGTTTGCACTAAACTACCAGGTCGCTGTAATACTGTTAGAGATGGGCAATAAAAATAGAAACATCCCGAGGGCCTGTTGCTGCATATATATATATTTTTTAAGGTTTGTCATCCGTACTACAGTGAACAAATCCAATGAGGCCCAACAGATCCATTGTTCCTGGTAGTGAATGTAACACAGAGGAATTGTATAGAGCTGAGTCTTAAAATAGCCTTCACTTCAATATTACTGCTTTTGTAAGCAAAGCCGGCCAAATAGCTGCTTCTAACACTTAAAAATATTATTAACCAAACAATCTTCACTTAACAAGACGTAGGTCCTCTTAACTCAAGGAGATTACATCCAAATCTTAAAAAATTTAAAATACTATATGGAGTGAATGTCATTATATAAACTAGAAATAGGATTTTAAGGCATGTAAAAGAGATTCACCATGGCACCTAAGTTTTCTACTCCTCTGTGTTGGAATAGCATGTAGGAAATATTCCTAGAGCAAATTATTGTATTTCTCTGAAGTGGGAATGCTGTATGTTTCATCACTATTTTTAACATATTCTGAACAGAATATTCCCTCCTCTCCCCCCTGCCTACAGTCCCTTGGTATATTTGGTGGGTTGCAAGTAAATGGGAGCCAGTTTAAAATTACTCAAGTGTTGGACCAGTTAAACCAACCAGAATAACATGAAAAATAAAGAAATCTGCCTTTTCTTGCATCTACACTATAAATCAAGCTATAAATAAAGATTGTTTGTTAAACCCCATCCAGCTGTTCCACATCCATGGCTTACTTTGCTGAATATAACTTAGATATCCAGCATAAACTGCAGATTTCCACTGGAGCGTATCTTGCATGCTCTGCACTTTCCAATTTGCAACTCACGAAGAAGATTTATTTGTAACACTTGTTTACTGATGGTGCAAATTGAGTATAGCTTATTTTTCGTAATGGAGTAGAAAAAAATACATCATTGCTTTCCCCACTACTCAGTTCAATAATATTTTAATAGGATGTAAACACCATGCTTTCATTGTAGAATTTTGCTATTTTCCAGCTGTTACATTTTGTCAACTATTATACTGTGTTTGCAAGTTGATGAAGTGTGTTGTAGTGCAGTTTCTTGACAAAGCCATCAAAGAAGTTTTGGGTACCGATGCAGCAAACAATTCTCAGAAATATTCCTTTCTTCAAACCATTATTTAAAACTCTCACAAAAGGTTTTGTAGCTCTCATTCTCTTTTTAAATTTTTTTTTCTTTTTTATTGAAAACGAGAAAAGAAAAACATTGCAAACTATTTAAAAAGAAAGGTCAGGAATGAATTTTGTTAAATTAAGTTAAATATCCACAAAGACAGCACCAAAACCAATTATGCTACTCAGTGTGATCCGTAAGACACTAAAATCTGACAATCTTGATTTGTCAAGTGAAACAGTGCAATTTGGCTCAAGTCCTTTGTCTCAATTTAGCTGTGCTGGCTTAATGACTGCAGCCTTGTGCTTAGAATTCATTGTGAGTCAACTACTTTTTCAGAACCTGAAATTTCAAGGCTGAAGGACTGTTGTAATCCATCACATTTGTATCATGCACTGTAATGCAAAAATTTCCACCCTGAAAGTAGCTCACCTTGTAACACTGATCCAACAAAGGTCGTAATTAGTATTTCAAAGGGAATTTACTGCTTTACCAGGAAAAGTTTCATTTTGATACTAGTCTTATGAACAGGATATTGGTCATTAACCTTACGAAGTTGCATTTTACAAATTACCTTTTTGGTCGTCTTCCTGACACATCACACATTCACATAATTATTAAAAGTATTCATGAAAGAGTTGGGGTGTGAAAATACTTTCAATATTTTCTATCACAACTGCTCTATCTGCAACCCAAATGCACATACTTCCTATGTATCCACGTAATTTTGAAATAGTTTAAATAAAACCTTCAGTCCTTCCTTTTGTTCCAGAGTATTCAGTATTGTCCCCAATAACTAATACCGATAAACTTATATATTGGTAATAAACTTTTTATTTGGTATTATAAAGATAGAACCTCAACTTTACCCAATGTACTTTAAATCATAAGGAAGCTAATGTTTTTTTCTGTATGCATTGCACATATGAATTCCATATTCCCAGCAGAGTATTCATACTGATAAAGAAAGAAAAAACATCATTTAGAAGGTACCCAGTGTTACGGCCAGCTTCCACGTCTATGCAAGAAACAGTCCTGGACTGATTCAGCGATATGTTAGTCCTTCCAAGCTGAGCCTGGACTAAAGCTGCCCTGAAAATCACAGACTCTCTGAAAAGTTATTTAGTACAAGTTTACTAACAGCTCCATAACATTTCTTGAGATGCTATTATTTTAATATTTCCTCCCATTTTCGTTTTTATTTCTGCCTTTATAAACTCTTTTATGATCAACACAAAGTAGCTCTCATAAAAGAAGGAAGCTGTTCCATAAATCCTTTTTTTTTCTTGTAGACCCATACAGAGATAAATTGGAAGAAAAATACTGGTGTGAAACAAAGGGTTTTTAAAATTATGTAAAATATGATTTTAAAGGTGAAACTAGGACTAGATTTTCCCCTCTGCAGCATTTTACACTATTCCAATTGAATTCCAACTCTTAGTTTATTGCCCAATCTCACAAGATCTTTCTGCCATTCTTCACAAGCAGTTCTCATTTTTACTACTCTAAACAAGTCCATATCATCAGCAAACTTTGTCACCTTGCTATGCATTCCCCTTTCTAGATAATTTTTGGATGTGCTGCAGTCCTTTATGGACTAGAACTGGGCCATGTAAGTAAAATTACTGTTCCGGAAGCTTGACACAACCAGAGTACAAAACTTTTGCTATATGATTGAATTATGGAACAAAGTGTGTGAAGAGATGCAGAAGGCATTGTGTCTAAAGCTGAGAGTAACAGGGAAGTACAAGACAAAGCCCCCTCTCTAACTTTTGGGAAAGAGGCCCATGCCATCTCTCCCTGCACCAGTCTGTCACTGTTGCCTGACTACAAATCAGACCATCTCTGATTTCCACTGAGCATAGACTCTTCTGTTGCTTTCAAAGGGAGTTCTTTCACATCTTGAGGGATATGAAAAGAACATGCTTAAGAAGTGTTTAGGAATTTAAGCCAGTCTAATTTAACTGTAGGGTGAATTATACCCCTCCATGACCCCCTTTATTTTGTCCAGTACAATGAATTCACTGCTTGACTGCTTCATCCTATGCATTTGACAGCTGTCACTTTGAATAAAAACTGCTATTTATTGGACTTGATATTTTGAACACATTATCTTTCACCTGATACACTGCTTGATCATACCACTCCATTGCTGCCACTGTATCATTCTCTATTATCTTGAGTCCTTGTACAATCTCGAAGATGTTCTCATTTTCCAGCTGAAATACCTTGTTTGCAGTTTAATTCCAAAACAGAAGCAGCAAAAAAAGGCCATTTGTATACAGAGCACTAAACACAGAGATACAAATGTTCTGCATCAAATTTTATCTGTTACTATCCATCATAAAGGGCAGTGAAAATTGTTCTGCCTGCCAGACAGTTCAAAACCTCTTTGTTGAAAGTCTGCAGTGCTGCTGAATTCAGGTCACACACATCCAAAGGCACTGAGATGCAGTGTTCTTCTTTTCATGCTAGCAGGGCAATTAACTCTGTCCATATGATCCCTAATCTTGTTTTACTTTTGCTCTAGATACTGCATGGAATGTACAGGCTTATTCATAGAGCCACATTAAAAAATTGAGTTTGGAAGGGACCTCTGGAGATCATCTGGACCACTCTGCTCAGAGCAGAGCCAGCTTTCAAGTTGCATCTAACTTCAGTCCTTCATCAGGCTGCTTGGGGCTTTTCTAGTCAAGTTCTGAACATCTCTAAGGTTAGAGATTCCCCAGTGCCTCTGGAATGCTTGCTACAAAAAGCTGGTCATGGCCCTAAATTTTAAGTAATCCATCTTCCCTTTTCCACTGTTGCAGTCTTCTGTCTTCTTTCACTCTATGCTGACCATATATGGACTAACTAAGCCATGTGTAATACATGAGTAACACGCATAGCCTTGCACTTGGAGAATTACGTATTTCTGATTAAAAGTTATTTAGGAATAACAGATTACATTTAAAAACCAACTTTTTTCTGGACTTCCTATTTTTCTCTTGAATATTCTTTACAGCTAAGAAATTATGTTCCAGAGTCGAACAGTAAAGCTTAGTGTTAGCCATACCTGCTTACCAGTAGTTTTTTATACCCTTGGAAAAAGGCCTGGTTATCAACGAACACAGCGCCCCTTCTGCCTTTACTAACTGGGTATATTCTAGAAGTTCTCAGACAAGTGGGGCCATTTAAGAGGTGATAAGGTGATGCAGAAACTCCCAGGAAGTACAGTTTATGTTGGGAGGTCTGCAGTGTAAAGGCTAAGTGTGAGCTGCACCCACAAAAGGCTCCTCTAAAGCATATAGTCATAGTGCAAAATATCCATGGGACAACTGAGGAGTTTCACAAGGTACTTTTCCCTATATCCACTGCACTGCAGTTCCTGTATAATAAAAGGACAACTCACATAGATACTCTATTGCCATAAGGCAATAAAAGCACTGCAGGTTAATGATTCGGGTCCCTGAACTCTCACAGAGGTATTTTGCAAAAGTGCATTATGCATATTTTCATGATAGTTTGGGACTGTATCAGAAACAGGAAAATAATAAGCTCTACTAATTCTTTTATCAGGGGAATTCTGAAGTCTTGTTCAGCCACTTCCCATCTAGCCTCTTAAAATTATCCAGATTATAATGCCTAACAGATGAAAATTAGATGTGCAAGATGAAAGTGCCTTTTGAAGCAGAGTATAAAAAACTGAAGTGCACTTTTGAGTAGTGTGTATTTAGTTTAGCTTTGAGCATCAAACTTCATATAAAAACAAACTTATGAGCTTGACAAAGCCTTTATTTGTTCTCTTTTTATTTCTGAAAGACCTGTGCTGAGAACTATGCTGTTTGACATATTTATAAATTACTTACTATGTAAGAAAGATCACAGGTACTGGAGATACTCAGAGTTGATTGGAAAGAATCCAAGAATCATCCTGCAATACTAAATGACTGCATAATAATCATATAGATCAATTTCATTATTGATAAATGAGAGTTAATATATAAAAGAAATAGAACTCTGTCTGTACAGGTACATTTAGTATATATTTACTAGCTAATTACTACTCTGAAGAAAAGATACGGGCAAATCTACAGAAAATCTCTGAAAACAGCAATTTAGAATTCATAAGTAGTAAAAAAAATAAGAAAAAGTAAGAAATCATTGGGAAAATTATATTTCTATAATCCACAGTATGTCCAAACCTTTAACAGTGAGTTGCACTTCAGTCATCCCACCTTAAAAAAATAACCCAGATGAATAGAACTGGAAAATGTAGAAAAAGCAACAGTAACGATCAATGTAAAAGAACTTTCCTATCGCAAAAAATACACTGGGACTTTTAACTGAGGAAAGGAAATCATAAATGGTGAAGAAGATATGAGTCTATAAAGTCTTTGGTAGTATAAAACATGGAACAAGAAAAGAAGTATTCATAACAGTTGGTCGTCCTGGAGTATACTCAGGTCAGTCCAGCCCAGCATCCTGACAGCAACAAAAAACTCAGGCACATGTAGAGAGGGTAAGACTGAGATAAAGCATGTGCATCTCCTAAGAGGTCTCAGTCTGCAACCATTTCTAGTTTGGCCACTGTCTACATAGTCAGGATTTCCATGGATTTCTCTTCTCTATTCAATAGAGAGATTTAGAGATAAAAATAGACAGTTGGGATTATTCAGCCTGGGGAAAAGAAGGCTCTGGGGTGACCTTATTGTGGCATTCCAGTATCTGAAGGGACCCTACAAGAGAGCTGCAGAGGGACTTTTCACAAGGGCGTGTACTGATAGGACAAGGGGGAAATGGCTTTAAGTTGGAAGAGGGTAGGCTTAAGTTAAACATTAGGAAGAAATTTTTCACTGTGTGGGTGGTGAAGCATTGGCACAGGTTGCCCAGAGACATTGTGGATGCCCCATTCCTGCAAGTGTTGAAGGCCAGGTTGGATGGGGCTCTGAGAGACCTGGTCTAGTGGAAGGTGTCCCTGCCCACGGCAGGTCGGGTGGATGTAGGTGATCTTTGGTCCCTTCAAAACCAAACCATTCTATGATTCTATGATTCTTTTCCCAGTCTCCCTTTAATTCCACATAAACTTTTAGCACCCACAACATTTAGGATCAAAGAACTGCACAACTTAACCTCAATAATTTTAAGAAAAATCCCTTTTTATTTATTTGGAACCAGTGTCCTGCTTTAATGTCTCACTGTCTTGTGTTGAAATACACAGAGAACACTATCTCTACATAGCCCTGACATGTTTCTCAGACCTCTATCACAACCTGATCAGTCATCTATTTACAGATTGAAGAAGAGCCTTATTTGGTGGATCCCACTACAGAAGAAATTCCACACTTTTGATCGTCCTTGGTGCCCTTCTCTGAGACTTTTTAAATTCTACCATATCCTCTACAAGATGAGGGAACAGAAGTGCATATAATGGTCAAATTGCAGGTGCTTCACATATTTAAGCATCAGCATATTATTATTATTTCATTTTGGAGTTTATTCCTTTCCCAATAATTTTTAACTTCTAGCTTGGTTTCTTGACTGCTGGTGATCACTGACATTTTAACTGAACCATCCATCATAACTTGAAGAGCTGGTTCCTCTGCAGGAAGGGTCATTTCAGAGCCCATCATTTTAAATGTGAACCTAGGACTACTTTTTCCTCTCTGCTGCATTTTACATTACTCCAAACAAAATTTCAACTGCCAGTTTATTGCCCCACCTCACAAGGTCTTTCTACAGTTCTTCACATGTGGTTCTCTTTTTTACCATTCTAAATTAGTCAATATCATCAGCAAACTTGACCATGTTTCTATGCATTCCCCTTTCCAGATAATTTCTGGATGAATTAAATAGGGTATTCCTTGCAGGACAAGAACTGGGATGTATCACTAAAATTACTGTCTCAGAGGCTTAGTACAAACAAAATATAGTATTTATATATAATTAAATTTTGGAACTCATGATAGCATGTAGTTACGAGGATCAAACATATACGAGGTTCAAAACCTAGTTATAATAAATTCAGGAAAGAGACCTCCATAATGTATTAAGCACAATGCCTTGACTGCAGACTGAGATTAAAAAAATGGAAAAATGATTTTTGGAAGCTATAAGGTACTAAGTGAAGGATTATTTTATAATTGCATCATTTCTTTTACAGTTTATTTAAACATCAGCTACTGGTCAGTGTTGGAGACAATATGCTGTGCCATTCCTATCCACAACAAACACAAACAACTGATTCAGTATAGCCATTCTAACATTTTTGTTTTATTTTGTTTTGTTTTTAATTAGATACATATTTCAGATTGCTATTAATGTTTCAAAAATGTGCTGTATTTTTACATTTTCAGAACGTACTGCATGCTGAAATTTGCTACTCATGAAAAATAATCCAGGCTAAATATTTATGAAATAATAAATCACTGGTCTTACAAACTCAATGCCCATTATACAGGATGAAAATCTATCCCTCTTTAAAACTATTAAAGATTTTTGAGTGAGTTCTTCCTTTTTTTTTTGATTATTCCTGTTTGAATTTTTTTCAAAAACTTATCTCTTCAGTGACAAAAAAAAAGAAATGTTGATCTTTGAGCAGATAGAACAGCATAATGGTATATTTAGTTCTAATGATAGAAAGTTTTGACTTCGAGAACAATTGACTGGAATTTGAAGAGCACATTACTCCATGGCAAATGTTTCAGAGGGAGCTTTTGTTACATATTAACATCACATAAGTTCTTCAAAATTAAAATGTCTTATTTGGACTTCAGAAACTGTTTCCTATAATGGGATTACAATTGAAGAAATCTTATTTCTTACCAAAATCTCTACTCCAATTATTCACATATGCAGTCCATGTCTAAAGCTCTCCTCCAGACACATGTTCCTCTGTTCCTACATATTAGCAATGACAAATATTTTCTGAATTCTTTAATCTAGTGTGATTGTAGCACATTTACTAACTATGAAGCAAGATTTAAATACTAAGAAATCAGATGTACTGCTTACACTGTAAGGGAACAGGCACATTGTAATTGATTGATGCATTAGTTTTCTTTTTTATTCTCTCTCACCTTCATTATCTAATACAGAGTATTAGTTGTGGGCATAAAATGTGAGCATAAAACACATTCAATAATGTACATCTTTTCATGAATTTGATATGAAACCACTGGAAGTCGATTATGGCTTACTGTGAATATATTATCTTCTATATTTAAAATTATGACTAAAAGATGAATGATGCAAACAAGATTGACAAAGCTGAAACTCCCTTGACTTCCTTAAGCAGGAATACTGTTGATAGTATTTGAGGAAACTGTAGGTTATAATGATGAAATACTCTAAATGATTTTGATAATCAAAATTCAAATATTTTTCACTGTGAAAGCACAATTCAAAATAATCTGCAATTATCTGTCAATAATAACACTTAGACCTCCTGTGCAGTACTAGTAAGGTGAAACCAAATGAGTCTAAAATGTTTTATCCAAATCAATTTTAAGCATTCTGGATTGCACTTTTCTCTTAGCATTTTTTAATGTTATCTTGGTATGAATAAGATTCTCTAATTATAATAACATATATAAAATACTGTGGCTCAAAATACCTATTTTAATTTGTTAGCATAAAAGGCTGCAAAGGCTAGAAAAAATTAATAACATGATACATTAAGGAATGGGGGACATCATAAAAATTGTTGTGTGACTATTAATATGAGCATTCCCTTAGCTGTTAAAAAAAATACAAAATAAAAAAAACTAATAAAATCTATTTTCACTTTTAGGAAGTGAAGAGTGTAGAATAATGTTTATACAACATAAAAGCAATCCATAATTTTTTGGGTTTTATTTCTTTAAAGCAATCTTTTCACCAACTAGACAATAGTTTATTATAAAAAAAGTCACTGCCTTTTTCTCATTATCATCATAAAATAGCAGCCCTTTGTTCATGTATTTTCATGTGGAAGATGCTTTCTGATATATACCATGAAGTCAGAGTGTAGCTACACTGTTAATTTATACACATCTATTTATTTACAAAAATCTTCTCCACAGACAGAAAAACACCAAAAGACAGGAAAAGTCACTGAAGTAGACAAACACAGGGGTAAAATTTCCATTCATCACCACTCAGTTCTGCTCACCCTGTTGAGTGGGCTGGATGGGAGTATATTTTTCAATGGGAGCGTATTTTCCTGTGATCCCAGGCATTCCTGGCACTGCTGTAAATTGCAAGAGCGTTGTGTCTGTCTTCAGCAAGCCCCAGGAATCAGGCAGAGTGTACAGGTAGGTAGGTTATTCCTCTCCACTCTGTCACAGCATGTAGTGATTTGATATAGCTGAAGGTCAACAGTATAAATGAGACATCCTAGCAATTGGTAAATGGTTTCCACACTGACTGCCTGCCAATACAACTGCTAGACAACGTTGATTTAACGAGCAGTTCACTTTTAAATTCAGCAACTATTTTTTCTGATCTATTTTAATCTATTCAGGTGCTGCTACTTTGAAAGAGACACGGAATTTCATTAATACTCGTGGTATGAATACGGAGCAGTTAATTATTTAAAACAGAATTTCTCTTTTAAATGTTTTTCACGGTCTTAGGAAAAAAAATATATGGGTGGAGGAAATATTTAATGTTCTTTTTTCAAGAATATGAATCAGAAATTTGTCTTGAATAAAAGCCTTTGGGGGGGAAAATTCTTCAAGAACGTGGAACATTTTCTTGGAGTTCATGCTGAACAAGAGCAAAATGAGATAGATCCTGGCTCTGGCTTAGCTCAGTCTTAAACATGATCAACCATCAACATGAGAAAGACTGCAGGTATTTATTCTAAATTATCTTGTAAACTGATCATCATTGGTCTCACATAAAAGATTGACCAATTACATACATATTGGCTTTATACCTGTATGAAATTATCATATATAATTTTGTATATCATAGTTATGTACACTTATACAATTTTATATAAGAGGCATTCTTATGTGTAAACACAGGTATTCATTAAAAATTACACTTTAGGAAGTCTTTACAAAATTCCTACCTTCAACTCCCATTTCAACTATGGATAGAAGTTTAGAATAGACTCAACGTGAGGAAAGAAAGTTGATTAAATACCCATGAAACAACTCACATTTCCTGTAAAGCGCCTATGAAATATCTCAGATGTCTTGTTAAACATCAACAAATTGGTAAAAGAGACAATCCACAGGAAGGCTAAAAAATCGCCAAATTACTCAGCTGCCTAAAGAACAACTAAAAGCAAATAGTCACATAAAACATTTCTAAACAAATTTTGTAAAGAAGACAATAAATCATTTAACACATGAAATTTGGCAGTAAATAATGTCGATTTAACATTGTGTGTGTGTGTTTAGTAGCACAAAATTACATATATACACTAACCCACATTTAAACAACTTGGCATATTCTGTGATTCTGTGAACTCATGTAGACTATGAGATGAATTTCTCAAGAGAAGCGACAGAATCTCAGTTACATTACTGCTCATATTAAATTAAATGGAACAAAACACTTACTAGCTCTTTCACTAGTTTGAAGTGGCATCAGAGTTAAGGATCACAAATTACTATCTGTTTTGCAAAGACAAATAATCTAGAACACAATATGACATTAAAACCCAACCCACTGCTTTCTTACGATATTGCCTCTGAAAGGGATCATCCTGGTAATAAGCAAATGAGCTCTAAACCCTGGGCCCTTTTACTGTGCAGCTAATTACCACCTCACTTCTGTAATTTTAAAGTTAAATGTCCAGTGTGGGAGATTGCCATCTAGGTGGTGATTCCTGTAAGACTCTAAGACAGAAAAGATACATTGCCTTGTGGTCATATCTCCCCAGCCACAGAGAGAATGTAAAATGACTTGCAGTAATGGCAATCTCTTTATAATAAAGACTAAATAAAGTACAATTATTTTCACCTAAACTTCTGAAATATCAACAATGCTGTAGGTCCAAGAGGCAAATCTTCATTTAACCTATTATCCATTTCTTACTGAATTTATCTAAAAGTTAAGATTAAAACCAGAGTACTGATTAAGAGATTATTAGATTCAAATGTTGGCACATGGACTGGATCTCCCTATGTGCTCTAAAATATATTATGTCTGCAGAAGATGAAATATAATCTAAATTAATTAAAATTCAACAGTGAAGCAACTGGGTCAGTGGTGTAGATCCCACAGATTCGAGCACCAGGACTGCCATTTTTACAATTAACAATATTTCTTGTCAGTCTGAAAACTACAGGGTGCTTTTCATATAACCTAATTTAGGACATCTGCATCTGAGCTAACCACTCAAGGTTCCCTTTATAGACAGTTGGGAAAAATAGGTACTTCTGGGCTGGCATTAAATATCAAGTGATTTAAATGTTAAGACTGAAATTGAAGATTAAAAATGCCTGTTTGTTTCAACTGACTAAACTGGCAAGACACAGTGGCTAACTGAAATGTAGAGGGGCTACTCCAGTGTCTAAAATCAGCTAAGTAAATCTTAGCCAATGTAATTGCAATTAGATGCTAATCATTTGAGAAGTTAGTAAAGTATTGCTTCAGAAAAGGCTGGAAAGAAAATAATGTGCAAAAAGATTGTGTGATGAACTGCATTGCAGGATTCAAGGTCCTGAACTTTAAAAAAAATTGCATATAGGCAGCTGTTGGACTGGGGGCTAAAAAAAATCTAGACTCAGGTATGTATCAGCATGACTACCCTGTTTCTGGAACCTAAGTAAGCTCTTTCAGGATTAGGTGTGTCTGTCTGGAATAGCATTATGGGGCACAGACATGTCCTCATAGAAGAATAGAATGGTTGTGTTGGAAAAGACCTAAAAGGTCATCTCGTTCCAACCCTTCTGCCATGGGCAGGGACACCTTCCACTAGACCAGGTTGCTCAGGGCTGCATCCAACCTGGCCTTGAACAGTTCTGGGGATGGGGCATTCGCAGCTTCTCTGGCAACCTGTTCCAGTGCCTCACCACCCTCACAGTATAGTATCTCTTCCAAATTTAAATCCAAATCTAAATGTCTCCTCTTTTTTTTGCCTCTTTTCTCTTCTCTTCTCTTCTCTTCTCTTCTCTTCTCTTCTCTTCTCTTCTCTTCTCTTCTCTTCTCTTCTCTTCTCTTCTCTCTTCTCTTCTCTTCTTTCTCTTCTCTCCAATGCTATTCTTTTACTGACTGCTAACCAATAGTTAAGCTATCACTTTTCCACAAGGCAAGCTCAGTAGGATCACAATGGGAAACATAATCTTCAGTGAGACTAACACTTGCAACAGACTTTTAGGCTGAGCCACTCAGGCTTCCTCTTGAGTCTCCAGATTGTGCCTGCCTGCAGACTCGCTCTACTCAAATAAGAAAGCAGAACATGCTCTGCATTTATTAGTGGACAGCTCTTCAGGGCAAAAGGGATGAGGAACTGCATCCCTTCTCTGTCTTGTGCCTTCATAAGACTACTTAGGAGCACAGGAATTGTATGTTGTAGTCCGCTTCTGGAAAGCTCATGATTAAGATATGGAAGAAATGTGAAGATAGGATCTATCTGACCATGTGTGCCACATAAGCACTTACACATCCTAGAATGTGTGTACAGGGTATGATGAGCATCAAGATTTATGACAAAGTACAGTAAAATAAAGAGAACATATTTAAATTGCTTCACTGTGTTCATAGATCTACTCAGTTCTTGTCTAGTTATCTGCAAATTATTTATGCTCTCAAATTATTAGCTGGAAAGATACTAGCTCTTCTGACTTAGAATGGCATTCCAAGTAAACCATTCTCTTTATCAAATTATTTTTAAAATTAGACAAGGTGAAGGATGACAAGCTTATTATAGAGAGTTTTTTTAGCCACTCATCCAGCACTTCTGATCTGAAGAGACAAATTACTGCACAAAAACTCAGAACTGTTGAGTCTGAGGAACCCGAAGGTGCCCAAGTCCATAAGACCCGATGAGATGCATCCACAGATGAGGAGGGAACTGGTGGCTGAAGTGGCTAAGCATCTTATCTGAGAAGTGGTGGCAGTCCAGTAAGGTTCCCACTGACTGGGAAAGGGAAACTATAAACTCCATTTTTAAAAAGGGGGAAAAAGAGGAAGGCACAGACAACCCTGCCTTCATGCCTGCCAAAATCAAAGCATTTGACACTGTCGTGCATGACCTTGTAGTCTCTAAATCGGGCAGACATGGATTTGATGGATAGACCACTTGGTAGATAAGGAACTGGCTGGATGGTCACACTACAAGAGTTGTCATCAATGGCTCAATGTCCAAGTGGACAGCAATGACAAGTGGTGTTTCTCCTCAGGGATCAGTATGATTCGATGATTTAATGATTACCTGAAGTAATACACTCAGCATTTCCCTAGACCTTGTTAAATCGGGTTAAAAGATATTATAAATAATGGAAAATTAAAATATCTAGTCTAAGGTCTTTATTAGTTTCTGGATTTATTAAAACTCATCCAACTCAATATTGCTTTCAGTTCTTTGCTGTTCCTGCTGTGATACAGTGTTGTGTTACAATGCACTGCCCAGTTAGCCGCAGCCTGCAGTCATATAAAATGAACTACAGGCAATCCTATTTTCACAGTGAGTTGATTTTAAACTAATGTAACTAACTCCATGATTTTTGGTTCACCTCCCAAATTACAGACACTTATGGCCTCATTATTGAACCAAACAGCACCTGAGAATGACCTGAAATATTCAGACGAGTACTTTAGACATAAAATAATTATGGGGACAAAAATCATGATAATAAAGAATCTGAAAATCGGAGAAAAATTGTTCATACAGTGTATAGTGCTGTAAAACATGAAATAAACTACCAAATTTTAAAAAATAAATAAAAATCCATGCTGAAAATTAAAAAAAAAATTTTATGACACAGCAAACATTTATTATTGCCAGATTATACCTAATTTGGATAAGGTAGCAAGTGTGTGAATATTTTTCCTTAATCTTCAGACACATAGATATCTCAGGCAGCCACAGACCAATAAATATAACCAGAGAAGTTTTGAATGCTTATTTGAGACAAGAGTTTTGCAAAGTATCTGCTGCATTTGTTTAAAGTGTTCTGGCTTGCTACATATTCATTTGTTTATGACAGCCACACTAGACTGTTCTCCCTTTGGCTTTATTTACTTTTCTATCAGCACTGAACAAGTCACAAGAGCAAGCAAAAATATTAAAATTCTCCTTCTTTCACAAATTAACATAAGATACATACATAAGATAAAAAGCCATATTTTAAATTTTAAATATAATATGTACACAACTACCCTTTCTTACTTTTAGAATTGTCCTCTGGGAGCAATCAGTTCTTCTGAAAGAGGGCTTGTGCCCCTGGTCAGTGGCTGCTCAGCACAGCAGAGAGCACGGGAGGTTCCAGGGCTGAAGGAGAAAACAGTGATGCAGGATGGTCAGACAGGGACCTCAGACAGAAGTCAGAATGGATGGAAATCTAAAATCAAGGGCTACCCACATGACTTCAAAAGGGAATGGAGCTTACTCAGGAAGGCCCAGGGAAGAAGAAACACTTCAGAATAGTGTGTGATGAACCTAGGATGGTTCACCAAACAAAATTATTTTCAAGTGCATAGAGTTTTAGGAGTTTGGTTATGAGAACACCACTCCTCCTCATCTTCCCCTCTTCACCCTCCCACATCAAATAAATAAATCCCCAGGCACTCCCTGAGGTCTGACTTTGGGGAAAGGCCCATGGATTCTGTAGCAAACATACGCGGTGGCAGAATATGCTACACAACAGTTGTTTAGAAGCTTGCTTTTTTCCTTTCTTTTTTATCAGATAGAAAAGAATCAGTACAGTTAGCTCAGTATTAATATCTTATCTTTTTATATTAAGCATAGTAATAAATATTTATAAATTAGTATTTTCAAAGTTACTTCAAATTAATATGTTGGTATTGCACAGCTGGTTTTCAGTGTGGCACTACGTTTTTCACCACTGAATGTGAAAAATGGGTTCTACATTAATGGCATGGGTAAGTATTTTTTCATATATCTAAAACTTAGCTAAATGTAGAACTCACTGCAATAGGAAGTCACAGAAATCACAGATATAAATTCCCTAATAACAACAAACTCATTACTAAGTAGTTCATCAGTACCTGTTAAGTGTCCTTGTCCAAATGTGTACTCCAGCTCTGCATGTTCCTAAAATGAAACTACTAGAAAGAGAGGTGGTGTTGTAAAAGAAACACTGTGCAACTGCTTTGCTTCTGATAAGATTTTCTTAAGATGGCATCTCTGCTACTAGGTACAAGACCAGATGCTGTGCAATGTATTTTGGGGAGAAAGGCACCAGCAGGATTCTGACAAATACAGATGTTGGCAATGAGAAAGGTATGTGCAGAGGACTTATGTGCACTTATGTTAGGGGCTGACAGATGCAGAAAAAGATGACCTAACATTAGAGATGGAGAGATTTCATTGCAAATGGAATTATGAAATAAGTTTTCAACGTTTTGTTTAACATTTCTTTTCTCTGATAGTTCTTTTCTGTCTGTTGGTTCTGAACTGATTTTATGTCCAGGAGCCCACTTTCTGAGATGCATCTCTGCTCTTAGCAGTACATCCTGCTCTTACGATTATAGTCCAAGAGTGCTGATTCACTGCTGTTTTCTCAAACCAAATCGTATTAAAAAGTATTACCTCTGAAATAAAGACTATTATACGAAGTCATCATGTCTCACAGTGCAGTTTAATTACACAAAGATAACTACCTATGTATCCACCAAGTTTTGAGTACATTTTGTCCATAATCAAGTAAACAGCCTGCTGCAAGCTTTATTCTCCATCTACCCTCCCCACCACTTTTTAGTAGAAAATACACTCATATCACAGCATTGAAGTGTATTATTAATCATACAGATCTATATGACAAACAATAATAAGAATAATGGACACAAATGACAAGGTAAGATAATCTGGTGTCAGAAAAAGGTTAGATAGCATCTTGTTTACTTTGATGTGTGTTGGTAAAACCAAGAATTTCATTATTAATAAACCTGCTAACCCAGCTGCAATTTGTGGCCTTTTCCTCTAATTTTATTTCATTTTTTGCTATTATTTCTACAGTTGTGTTCCAATTATTCCATGTCACCATTATAACATTTTAGCTAAAAACAATCACTTACAGATCAAATAAGGAAACAAAGCCCTGTTGGAACATCTCAAGAGCACATGACCAGCATGACTTCACAAGAATTTTTTTGTGTATGTAGAAGTTCTGCCTTGAGCTAAATGGCAGAGGAAAGCTACATTTAGGACATTTGTAGAAAATGAAATGCTTCTAAGTTTTGTCATTCCTATCCTTCTAAACATCCATTATTTACCTGAAGCTTATATTTCTCAGGTCCAGAATGTCAATCTTTTATTTCCACTTGAGCAAATGCCTCACTTAAGAAGAACAACTGGAACAGCTTCTGTGGGAAGCAGCCTACTGGAGTGAAACCTGGGCTCGTGCCATTTAGCTTTAGACATTTCATTTAGGTGCTTGAACTTAAACATATCTTTTCTTGACTCTTGCTAGCTAGGTTTCCAGCGTGAATCACCCTAGGACAGCTTCTTTGTATTTTCATTGACATGAAAGGTGATGCAAGCAAATAGACAAGTATTTAGCTATCAAATGTAGGATCTAAAGTTAGGCATTACACACACTCCCCAGTTGTGACTGTATTATACAACATCGGAGATGATGTTACATAAATGGTATTTTCTTTGCATTTCATTTCATGAGCCTGAGAAATTGAAGACTAGCAAATGGTCTCATTAATAAAAAGACTGAATTATAATTTATTTGGTTTGACATACACAAAGGTGATCCGCATACAAGAAATTACTACATTTCATAAAGAAGAAAACTTTGATTTATTAGAAAAGTAAGTACATTTTATTTTATCTATTTTCTTAGGGGCATTATTTAAAAAATGAATGAGAGATGAAAGTGAAAGATAATACATATATAAAAATGTCATTTTAATATAATTATATATAGCACATTAAAGAAGCAAGACAATCTATAGTCATTTTGATACTGATAAAATCGGTCATGCTCATTGTTTGCTGTTGAGTATCAAGAATCTCACCCTTTTCCAACTGCAGTATGTTGCAGCAGCTTCATTTAATCACAGAGCCTTGAAGCAGCTCCCTTCTGCCAATCCTTGCAGCCGCATTGCTGCTTTCAGCTCCCCATCTAACAGACAAGTACATCTCGGCATGCAAAAACTGCACCAAGGGAACACAGAAGGGAGAAAGGAAATCATTCCTTCAAAAGGCCTGGCAGAACATAAAGGAAACAGCTAGAGATGTAGATATGGACTCAAATTCCTTCTCATTATATTGTTTCTGCTGTTGATTCTTGTAAAATATATACACAAACATAGTCTTAGCAAGTATTGAGCATAAAAGAGAGAGCGCGAAATGCAAACCCCAAAATGGTATTCTGCATTTAAATTGGTGTCTGCAAAACAGGAGATCATGCTAAATTAAAAAAAAAATCTCATTACCAGTAAGCCACCTGCTGAGATAGTGAGTCCTCTCAGAGACTACTGTGTCTTTTAATATTGAATTGTCTACTCTGGAGCAAAGGAGGGAGAGAAAAAAGGAGAGGAGGATCCTCGATTTCATTAGATTTTGAATTTCCCTCTGGAGATACCTATCTGCCTTGACCAGATCAGAGGCTTAGGGTATCACTTGGCTTCTTTCAAAGGTACAAGCAGAACATTTAGGAGATTCAAAGCCTAAAGGAGACCCACGTAAGCCATGGAAGACTGTAAAAGGAGCGGGTACCCACATTTTTATGCTATTCATTCATAAGCTGAGAATTCTTACATTTACACTGTTCATTCTGATGTTAAACTAAAAAAAATATATATACTTGAAATAGAAAACTTTGAGTCAGATCCTGACTTTTTTAAAATTGGCGTAGGTCCATTGTGAGCATCATGTTATTTAGGTTAAAAAACCATCTGAAGCTGCAACAATTAGTTGGCAACAATTAGTTTCCTTTGCAAAATCCAAAGAACTGTATAGCAAGAAAATGGAAAATTCTACCATTACTTATCTTGAGAAGCAAGTGTAGTGGATGTAATTCTCCACAGTCTAAAATACAGTATCATTTGTATAGATTAAAAATGAATGTTAAGTAACTGAAAATGCCAGCAACCTGAACTGGTAAACTTTTACACTCAACTTACAAAAACCTTCAGTCATTGCATACAGTGTAGGACGGCACAGTGTAAGACCTCACTGATAATGTCATTATTACCTTTCTAATGATAACTCCATGCATAGAGTAATAGGTAACACTTATTCAATTGTTCATTTACAGCAAAATTAAACTTCTTCATGAGTGTTTTGGACTAAGCAGTAATAATACAAGTGGAGAGATTTTATATGTATATTTACTTTTCAAATGGGATTTTGTATTGCATTATTTCTGTGATGTAGTACATGAAAAAAATAAGCCAGTTTTCTAGAATAATACTGCAGAGTACCTCTTTTTTTAGATGAGCATCATGTTGTCAAATGCATTTGAAAACACAATCTAAGTAACCTGATTTTATACAGAATTACCTACATGTAGACAGGGAAGGTCTTACATGAAAACACACTACATAGTATCTTCTGCTTAATCTACACTTTTTTTGTAGCAGATGGGAATTCTGCCATTGAATTAGTTTAAAAATCACTATTACGCATGAAAAGTCCTATTTAAATGTGCTTTAGACACAATTTTTTTTAAAAATTCAATCTAGAATTTTTTGCTTTCTGAAGGTAAGCAAATGTTCAGCTTTTTGCAAAGGATGACCCCCCAGGGATGTGGAAAAGTAGATTATCTCTAAGTGCCAGTCACCCAGCAGAGAACCAAGCCTAAGGTAGCTTTCTGTCAGCTGCCTGAGATACTGACATCTTGGTAGTTGTGGAAGAACAAAACGGAAGCAAAACCCACCTAAGACACCAAGGAAATACCTGGGTTTAGAACCAATACAGAGCTCTGTGCTCCCACAGCTATGGTGCTGCCGCTAGAAGAATTACAAAGATGAGATGAAGTCACTCAGCAACTGCAATATGGACACAATCAAAATAGGTCACACTGAATTAATGTTGCACTGTGATGGTAAAAGACAAATTTACAAAGAACTGAGCAAGAGATAGAAAATATGAGGGAACAACGTGGTTAAAGCTTAGAAACAGATGCTACAGCACTCTAACTTTTGTTATGCTAGAGATGATTATTAATGATCTGGCAGGCCAAGGAAGCAATGAGGTAGGAAAATACGAAGATGACAGAAAATAATTTAAATTAATCAGAACAAATCAAACATGAATTTCAGAGATACCCAGTGAAGTGTATCACCTTCTGTTTCTTTTTGCTAAGCCTGAAATCAACCTAAATTTTTAGCATTTTCAGGCTGCATTTTTTATACATTTAGAAAATCAAAATATGAAATGAAGCAGAGGGGCATACCAAAAAGCAAAAAAAAAAAAAAGGCATAAAGTCATAAAATTATTGTCTTACACACAAAAAGTAATTCTGGGTTCAAAATTGGTGACTTTTGCCTATTACACGAAGATAACTTATGAATTTGATTGTCTACATTAGCAAACTGAAATGGCTGTCACTTCCTGTACATTTACATACATCAGCTTGTGTTATAATTGAATTCTTTGGGCATTTAAAGAGTAAACTAAGAATTATTTCCATCACATATTATACACTCTTCATGGTTTTATCTTTTTCTCTGAAATAATGAGCAGAGAGTTAAAAATGGGCATGGCATAATTTACTCTTTTTTATATATGTCATTATTTTGCCTTCCTTTCACCTCCTTGCTGTATCCATCTGCTTTCTACGGTGTTGTGCTTAGGACATGCTAAATATGCTTAATTTATGTAAACAATCAGTGACAGAACTTGCCATGCATGAAAGTAAACATTGATGTACGTCCCTGCCTTAGAAGGGACCTACAATTAGTTACATGCTGTGCAGTGTCTTGTGAAGGAGCCCTGATGTTCTACTTCTATCACGACAGCAACTACTACAGCGATGGTGACAAAAGTGAGAGCAGGGCAGCATCAGTTGGGTTTTGTACCGAAGGGTGAGATCAGCTGAATTTCTCATGAAAGAGCTGAACGATGTTATAAAGCTAAACTATCTAAGATTAACTTCCACGAGAGCATAAGAAGCTTGTGGACAACAGCCGTGGTGGAAACGTGGCTTGCAATGGAAGATGACGCCTACACACACGTGTGACAGCTCCGTGCATGGGACACCAGTGCCATCACCTTGTACGTGACAGGTTGTAGGCAGATGGGGATCGGCCTCTTCTCCCAGGCAACTGGCGATAAGAGGACATGGTGTTAAGCTTGGGCCAGGGGAGGTTTAGGTTGGACATCAGGAAGAAATTCTTCACGGAAAGGGTAATTAGACAGTGCCCAGGAGGTGGTGAAGTCACCGTACCCGGAGGTGTTTAAGGAAAGATTGGACGTGGCACTCACTGCCATGGTCTGGGTGACACGGTGGTGTTCGGCCATAAGGTTGGACTCGATGATCTCAGAGGTCTTTTCCAACCTAATTTATTCTGTGATTCTGCGATCACCCCGCGCCGCCTGCGCTGCCGGTGCTGTCCCCGCTCGCAAGGCGCTCCAGGGCTCCACGCGTGGAGCGAAGCAGCCGCGGAGTGAAGCGCAGCCGCCGGGCAAGGCACGGACGACGCCGGGCACCGGGAGCGCCCGGGCCACCCGCCCGCGCCTCGCTACGAGTGACGCCGGGGCCACCC